>JASGXE010008820.1:0-18145 GCA_030068105.1 Sinentomon sp. SZTP_YWyxl
GATGAGTAAGGGAGATTGTTCCAATCCCTGTTAGTCCGAGGGAAGAAAAAGTAGAGGGAACGGCCTGTTTCACAAATGGGGGCATGTATTCGTCAGCAAGACCGTTATCAGTTCTGCGTTGGGCAGTCTTGATGGCATCATAAGAGGGAGGCATATAAAAATCGCAGCAGTAGTGAGTCACAATTCCGCAAAACAACTGAAGCCTATTATGCTCCCTTCGCCTGCTTGCCAGAGTCGGCAAACCAAGAACCTTCAATAGACCAGAAACACCACAGTGTCTCGGGCGTGTGGTCCCGGGATAAATATGTACTGAAAGGTTCAAGACCAACACTACGCGTGAACTCTCTTGACCCGCGCCGATTAGCAATCCAGTTCAGGTGTTGACGGTCCGACTGCAGGGTGTTCCTCAACCTGCGCAAATGACGATTACCAATGTCCATCGGGCACGTTTACTTTCCCTGCTTGCAATTCCGATCACGTCTCGAAGGTGATTCATGTGTTCTTTGAAGGTCATCTGTACTCACTGATACCGCTGTGTACACTCTAAATCAAAAAGTCTTACTTTCAGTCACTTTTCAGGGGGCACTTTTAAGATACCCAACCATGACTTACTTCAAGATTACAGCAATTGTTGTCATCTTAGTTTAAGACAAGAACGAATTTTTAAATTAATAGAGCGTCTGAAAATGTTTAATCCTGTCTTAAATGTTCTCAGAATTTAGAATTGGAATCTTAAATTAAGTCACGGTTTGGTATCTGAAAAGTGACTGAAAGTAAGACTTTTTGAATTATAGTGTATGCATTGCTCTCGGACTCCTGGAATGTTGCGTGGCTAGTCTAACGAAAAGTGTGTAGAGATGGTTCTCCTGATGGGATAAAATCACTGGAGTGCAGCCGAGGTGTGACACGTGTTTTTCGCACGCCACCCTGACCGCTCCCAGCCTGTTGTTTCAACAATAATTTTGGACCTTATGTGGATATTTCGTGCAACATTCTCTGTGAAGGATGTCCCTATGAGGCCACGTCTGCTGCCGTATTTTCCGTCTTTCACCTGATCCCGCATGAAAGTACCAGCAGAGTGGGTCAGGAGTCCGGAATAAGCAAGTCCAGCGTTCTTCGCATTCTCCATGAAAACAAATACCGTCCTTTTTTACATGCGTTCGATTTAAACGACCCTGTATCTCAGCGCTTATTTTCCACACTGCAAAAAAACACAACTCAGGTCAAACGAGTTCACGCGTAGTGTTGGTCTTGAAGCTTTGTGTATACGTGATGCCCTCCTCTGGATCATTTCAATGAATGTTGGAAATGTCATCCTGACAGTTTGGTACGTGATGCGGCACGTGTATTAGAATTGCCACTATAGCTCTACGGCTGTGACGTTTCCCTTCTCTGGTGTACTGTCCTTTAATTGCGGACGAAACGTACAGTATATCGCAACGTATCAGCAGCTCGGTGGGTAAAGTGCTTGGCATTCGATCGGATGTCCCGGGTTCGACCCTCCCTGATGCAATTTTTTAAATAAAAGGTGAGCGAAATTACCCAGGAATTGTGATAGGTATGTCTGATGTGAAGTGGATGACATCACGAGGCAAAATGCAGGATTTCTTCGTTTTCTGTGTCCAATTTTCGGGATCAGATGCTGCATATTTTTCCTGCAGGAATCACAAGGTTTTTCATATTTTTCCTGCAGGAATCACAAATCTTCACATTTCAATTCAAATTCATTTTGTTTGCGGAGTTTCCCCCGATCAAATATGTACAAGGATAAACACAGGACAAATAAAAGGACGACAAACAAGTTATAGGTGCACGAAATGGTGAAGCCAAAACATTCGACAATGTTACAATAACGCAAAAGTGAGGGATTCGTAATTAGGTCTTTGAAAGTACGTTTCTAAACGACTGCGAAAAGTGTTGACGTTTAACGGGGGAGAAAATTGGGTAGCTGGATGCTGATTCCACTCGGGGCAAGTACGGCTGAGAAAGGAAAATTTCCCTACGTCTTTTTTTAATGTTATTGCCCAAATCTTGAAGGGGTGATCGTTTTTCGAGTAAAAGTTTGCGTTCTCTATATCAAAGGGAGCATTTCTCCCCACCTCCCCATTTCTTTGAAGGATCACAAAGAGAGCAAGCAGTAGCGAGACCATTCTCCTTTCGGACAATCTCATCCAACCGAGCTTCGGAATCATTTCAGAGCTGCTTCGAGTGCAATAGTCTCCGGCCACAAACCTTGCCGACTTTCGCTGAATCCGCTCGATTGCTTGAGACTGCGTCATGGAGTGAGGATCCCAAGCCATGCATACTCCAAGATTGGCCGAACGAGGGACATATAGGCGACCACTCTGATTTTCGGGGGACATTTTCCGTAGTTTCTTAAAAAGTATTGTTATGAGTGTGTTATGTAAATTAGTAAATTGTGAGTGCATGTTGGATCTTCAAGGTGTACGCGCCAAAAAACGATGCCACACAGCTCAAAAGCAGGTGACATTTCAAACCCCACGACTGCTGTAATCCGCTCCATACCATATGATACCACTGTAGGGAAAACATCCACGCAGTTTCCAGCCGCAGATTTCAGCACCATTGAATTTCTCTGATGGCGGTGGATAATCATAACCTGTAACGGATATGAGAGAAGACACACGGTTTTTTGAAATGTTTTGTTTGCTCCGCGACCATTGCAATACTTTCGGAAAGGTTTTGCCGGTCCAAATTTCGTAGCTCCACCTTATCTGTTTGCTGAAGGATCTGGCGGTCATGGCAAGGTCCGTGTCATCCATCAGTTTGTGATGGAATGTTCGCTTTGTCTCAATACCCGTTGGAATTCAGAATCGGAAAATGGTTTCACCTTTTCGATTGCATGGCAAATTGTCATCGTCGCATTTTCCAGAAATTGCAATGTCGTGGTTGGCTATAGGGGGTAGACTATGGGGTCTCTGAGCGTAGCCTCCGAGAGAACAAGGCCATTGCGCAGAAATTAAAAATTGGTGTGACGTCACAGGACCGGATGATGTTTCCTTGAGTTTTGAAATGCGTCCGAATGGCGGACCGCGGCGCGACGCCCAAGGAAACTTACATTTCTCTTGAACTAGACGACGGATTTTGATGAAATTTTCCATGGTGGAAAGCAGAAAAAAGTGCGATTTTAAATATGTTGTGGTTCTCAACTTTCCGCAGGGAAAAAAACCAAATTATTTCAGGAATGAAAGTGTTTAGGTTGAGATTCAAATGAATTCCGGATTACTGACATATTTTGATTAATTGCGCGATTTTTTCTGTTGCAACGTGGTTTTGGTCTGTGGAAGAGTTGCAGAGGAAACTTCCAGCTTTCCAAAAAGTCCAAAATCATTGCATTTGAACACCATTTGACTCTTTTATCAAGGAGAATGCGACATGGAAGCATGTTTGTTTTTGGCGCAAGAACACGTGTCGAAATGTGTCTTGATATGGTTTTGGTGTTCAAATTCAATTCTTTCAGCATTTTGGGAAAGGTGAAAGCTTCCTCGACAACTCTTCCGCAGGTCAAAACCACGTTGCAACGGAAAAATCGCAAAATCATTAAAAAATGTGTGGCTGAAACTTTTGCAAACATTGAAAAATTTTCGCCGGCACCAGGGATCGAACCTGGGTCCTTTCGCATCTAAAGCGGGAATTCTACCACTGAACCATGAAAGCATCTTGAGAATGCTCTCTCAGAACTGTCCTTTTAAGAAACAACGCCAATATGCCAGAACGGCGTGAGCATTTTTTGAACTGCACTTGCATCATGGACTGCGGAGAATCATTGACTGCGGAGAATTGGGAAGTTGCCTTCTTTTTGGCCTCTGAAGGATGTTTTTTGAAAGTGTTTGGAATCATTTTTGCGACACAAAAGTCCTGTGGTCCTTTTGTGTTCATTTGAAACATTCCGCACACAAATGTGTTCACGAGATTTCAAGAACGAACAATTTTCCCTGCGCCTTCCCATTCCTCCCAATGCATTTCTTCGAAATTTCCCGTCGGGTCTTGTGACGTCACCAAACCAGCGCAACGGCCTTGTTCTCTCGGAGGCTACGCTCTGAGGCGGGTCTCCGCCCACTCGCCTTGCCTATACTGCGGATATTTCAAACCCGTTTCTGTCCGAACGCGCACATTGTGTGTATCCGGTGTATTCGAGGAAGAGCGTGCACTGCAGGGCCCAGGTATAGTGGCGGCGGAATTAATGTACCCACACATGTGTTTTTCCCTTTTAATTGTTGCCTCCGAAACTTTTTTCTTTCTTTTTTGTTCTTGTGCAGGCGGTGGAAATTAAAGCGCCAGATTTCAACGAAGCGTTCTAGAGGTGTCAAATTTTTTCCGCGGTTCAAAAGAGGATCTCTAATTTCTGCAGCGTAGAATTTTTGCCAAAATCTTAACCGTTGCAATTTTTTTCATGTATGAGTACATTAATTTCGTCGCCACAATACATTAATGATCACCACGACCGGACTACCTGTGGAAGTCAAAACCTCAAACAAATCGGGTTAATTCTTAGAGGTGGGCTGCAATTATTTATAGGACTTTTCCTTATGTCTGTTGGAAGAAACTTGTTAATTGATAGTGACAAAACGTCTTCCGTATTTTATGAGGTGGGTCACAATAGGACCAACATAATTTCAAATATCAATTGAATTTTAAAATCACGTGGAAAGGATAATCAAATTTGCTGTGCATTGCCAATCATATAAAATTGCTGCAATTGTCATAAATTGTTAACGATAAATTTGATTAACTATGCAAATAGGTTTCAATTTTGTTTTTAAAATTGTAATCAAGACAAGTGTTTAAAAATAAATTATCTAACAAGACATTTTAGCAATAACTTTAACAACGATGTTAACGTCAAATTTAATGTTTTAAACAAGCGTCCACACATTTAAATTTTACTGCGCTGGAAAACCATCAGAGCTGACTTGAGGTTGCAAATTCATATGCTTATTGATTTATTTCAAATTTACGACAAACATAATGTCTGGTAGCTCGAGCATATACAGAATTAATAAACCTCGAAACGTAAATTATTGAAAAAATCACTTAAAAGCACTTGTGATGGAACAACAGAAAACGAATGTTGGCGCCGGGGCATTCGATTTTTCTTTTCTTGCGATTATGTCCCGTAGGAGTTTAAAACGTTTTTTCAAGCCGTCGAGGAGGGAGTTCACGCATCATAAGCCCAGTTTTGACAATTCAATAAATCGAGCAGCTCGTCTCTGAATCTTAGCAAGCGTGAAATATTCGTAGCAAGGAATGGATTTCATACACCAATGCGGACTAAAAGAGCTTGCGTAAAATTTAGCTCCTTGAAGATTTGAGCCTATCGAAGCATTTTTTAAGGTTCTACTAATGCAAGCAAGGAATTTATATTTGCTTTACAAAGCGTCTGGAAAGAGTGGAATCCGGCCTATTTTTTCGATATCTCCATTTGGTTTCTCAAAACTGGCAGTTTTGCAATCCCTACTCGAGATACAGGGACCATGACAAAATGCGGGAAAAGTTCAAAGTCAAAAACAGTTCAGCGTCTGCTGTCGACGAGCTCAGATCGCTTTTCCGCTTCCGTTGTGCATCACGATAAAGCCATCCATACACGTCGCAACTTCATCGCAATGGTAAAACTCGCATCCAAAGTTACACGTTCCAAAAAGGCATCTACCGTTTACTGCTACTCGAACTGTGCATATGGTGGTAAATATTGCCCTGAAGGCGGAGCAATGATAATGTGTTCCGATTCAAAGTGTTCCTCGGCATGGTTTCACGTAAAATGTACGGAACTTCCTCCTGACAGTGACTCCGATAACCTGTGGATGTGCACCTCTTGCCGAGTGCCGGCTTCTGCTGATGGTACGTCTAACGTCGTGAGCGTGCCTGTCTCCGTTCCTTCGTGCTCCCAAGTTCAATCTTCCGAGATCGGCAAACCCTCCTCTTGTTCCCAAGATGAAATCGCTGAGACCAATCCTGAAAGTTCCGACACCAATCCAGAAAACTTGGTCACCAATCCCGAAAACTCGGACACCAATCCCGAAAATTCGGACACCAATCCCGAAAGTTCGGACACCAATCCAGAAAACTCGGACGGATTGGCGGCTGTTCTTAAAACGCTTGAACAGTTGTCTACTGCTATTGATGAGATTAAAACTGTCATTGTGTCGCTCATACACGTGAACAGTTCCAATATTGCCGATTTAAGCTCAAAACTAGACACACACGCAACGCAGTTGTCAAATGTGGCGTCGCTGGTCACTGAAATGAACAACCCAAACCCGCTTGGCCAATGTTCCGAGTGCAAAAAAGGGCCAGGTCCACGTTGCAGCCAGAACATTGATCAAACAATTCAAAGTGACCGAAATTCTCCAAGCCACCAAGGCTTCCATGAACTGATCAACCAGTCACCAGAATGCGATCCCGTGGTTCCACAGCCCTCCACTCTTCCAGCTACACCGCCGACCACCTCAAATAACCCGGCAGTTGTGGTGTCGTTGTTGAACTTGACATTTCCCGACACATTTACGCCATTCAGATCACCAATCTATTCAGGGAATCTTGACGCCAATAATTTGGTGATCGGAGATTCCATTACCCGGCATCTCTGGAAAAGTGACAGTTCCGGTTTCCAAGATTGCCTTGTACTGACTTTTCCTGGAGCGACGGCGTTGGACATTAATCAGTTTCTGGTTCGCTCAGATGTCCTTCATCAGGGTTTCAAATCTATCACCATCCATGTTGGTTCCAATGACCTTTCGCAGAGGTGTAAACCCGGTGTTCTTGCGGATCGCTATGGTGCCCTTATCAAGACTCTGACATCAAATCAGAGCAAAGCGGAGATTGGTTTCTCTGCTGTCCTTCAAAGACATGATGTCCCAACGCCTGTGATATACCATGCCAACCGTTCGCTTCAAGAGCTGTGCCAAATCAGCGGGTTGCATTTCATGGATGCCAACCTACACTTCAATCGGAGCTGGTGGGCCAAGGATAAGATCCATTTGAGCAGGATGGGGACTTCGGACTTCTCACGAATTGTCTCAGGTTTCTTCCGACGCATGCTGATGTCATGTCAATCAGATGTCGACTACGTGGATGGCGAGATGTCGACCAAGTCATTCAAGGATTCTGAAGTCGGTAAACTCTTGAATGTTTTTTTAAAGCAAATTTATTTGTCCAGCCTCGGGAACGTGGACAAAGCAATTTTCCAGTCTGCTCGTTCGAACTTTTAAATCATGAACTGATGAGCTTCCAGTTTGCCGAATGTTTTTTTGTCCTCATGACATTTATTTTCCCAGTGTTGAACCAGCTTAACTGGCCAATCCCTCCCAGTTCGTTTTTAAACACTCGACATTTAACGAGTAATTGCAAACTTGGTTATTTTTATTGCTTTTTTCGCTCTTATCACGCATACGAGTTTAAGATTTTTTCATTGGCATTTTGCACCGATTTGTTAAATGAGCTCATAAAAGGGTGTCCCAAAAGTTTTTCTTGGCAGGCGCATCATCAAAACCCACCTATTTGCGCGACGGGTTTATTTTCTCAACACAAACATTCTTACTTTGCAACTTCTTCACCTGTTCCATTTGCTTCGAATTTCAGGCTACCTTCCCCACCCATCCCAACTGGGATCACTGCTCGCCTTCCTGCTCCTGCAGTGCGGCCCAGCAGCAGAAGCGGGATGGCCAGCATTGGTCCGTCAGTTGCGATGGAGGGGGTGGGGATGCCACCGAGATTGACCACCAACAGTCAGTATTTTTTGCCCGCTTCTAACCTTAATGTGTCCACATCTCTTGCAACTTCTTCACCTATTCCATTTGATACGAATTTGAGGCTACCTTCCCCACCCATCCCAACTGGGATCACTGCTCGCCTTCCTGCTCCTGCCGTGCAACCCAGCAGCAGAAGCGGGATGGCCAGCATTGGTCCGTCAGTTGCGATGGAGGGGGTGGGGATGCCACCGAGATTGACCACCAACAGTCAGTATTTTTTGCCCGCTTCTAACCTTAATGTGTCCACAACTCTTGCAACTTCTTCACCTATTCCATTTGATACGAATTTCAGGCTACCTTCCCCACCCATCCCAACTGGGATCACTGCTCGCCTTCCTGCTCCTGCAGTGCAACCCAGCAGCAGAAGCGGGATGGCCAGCATTGGTCCGTCAGTTGCGATGGGGGGGGTGGGGATGCCACCGAGATTGACCACCAACATCAGTATTTTTTGCCCGCTTCTAACCTTAATGTGTCCACATCTCTTGCAACTTCTTCACCTATTCCATTTGATACGAATTTCAGGCTACCTTCCCCACCCATCCCAACTGGGATCACTGCTCGCCTTCCTGCTCCTGCAGTGCAACCCAGCAGCAGAAGCGGGATGGCCAGCATTGGTCCGTCAGTTGCGATGGAGGGGGTGGGGATGCCACCGAGATTGACCACCAACAGTCAGTATTTTTTGCCCGCTTCTAACCTTAATGTGTCCACATCTCTTGCAACTTCTTCACCTATTCCATTTGATACGAATTTGAGGCTACCTTCCCCACCCATCCCAACTGGGATCACTGCTCGCCTTCCTGCTCCTGCAGTGCAACCCAGCAGCAGAAGCGGGATGGCCAGCATTGGTCCGTCAGTTGCGATGGAGGGGGTGGGGATGCCACCGAGATTGACCACCAACAGTCAGTATTTTTTGCCCGCTTCTAACCTTAATGTGTCCACATCTCTTGCAACTTCTTCACCTATTACATTTGATACGAATTTCAGGCTACCTTCCCCACCCATCCCAACTGGGATCACTGCTCGCCTTCCTGCTCCTGCAGTGCAACCCAGCAGCAGAAGCGGGATGGCCAGCATTGGTCCGTCAGTTGCGATGGAGGGGGTGGGGATGCCACCGAGATTGACCACCAACAGTCAGTATTTTTTGCCCGCTTCTAACCTTAATGTGTCCACATCTCTTGCAACTTCTTCACCTATTCCATTTGATACGAATTTGAGGCTACCTTCCCCACCCATCCCAACTGGGATCACTGCTCGCCTTCCTGCTCCTGCAGTGCAACCCAGCAGCAGAAGCGGGATGGCCAGCATTGGTCCGCCGGTTGCGATCGTGGGGGAAAGGAAGCGGCCGGGGGAGACCACAAAATCAAAACAGGGTCTTTTGTCCTTTCCGCCTATTCCGGCACTGCCAACAAACCTTCTCCTTGCAAATGCTAGGTCCATTCTCCCGGTTCATAAAAGAGCTGAGCTTTTAGAATTTGTCACCTCTACTTGTGTCCACGTTATCTTTTTGACCGAGACCTGGTTGCATTCTGACATTGATAGCATTGAAATATTCCCCTCAAATTTCTCTGTCTATCGTCACGATCGACTTGACCGACGTGGTGGAGGGACTTTGGTTGCAGTCAACAATGATTGTGTGAGGTCAACGGCTTTAACTATTGCCTTTCCAAAACATGATTCCTTTGAGTCCAGCTGGTGCATAATTTCTGCACTTGATCGCACTTCATATATTGTTGGTGTTTTCTATGTTCCTCCTGCGGCCGGCCCATTGGAACTTGATCTTGTTTCTGATCAGATCGGACACATTTTTGCAGCATACCCTGACCATCGTTTGATAATTACTGGTGACTTTAACTGTCCTGGTGTCGACTGGCGGACACTATCCGGGGGCTCTCAAAAGTCCGAGGCTTTACTCCAGATTCAGCAGCTGTTTGGTCTAATTCAGCACGTCTTTATCCCAACTCGCATTGCCCCAGGTGGCTATGGCAATATTCTGGATATTGTTTTCACTAATTTTGAGTCGCCTGACCTGAAAGTTGCTGTGTCTCCAGGCCTTTCTGATCACGACTTCGTCACATTTTGCATTCCACTTCGAATTCAGTTATTGAAATCACCCATAAATATCATATGCTATGATCGCGCCAACTGGGTCGGCATCAGGAGTAGGCTTTTTTACCTTTTGTGAGTTTCATTCGTGACCTTGATTGAATCGGTTCAATGAATGTAAACGAGGTCTGGGCTGCATTTAAACTCATTCTTTTGCAGTGTTATCGATGATCCCAGTTAAAACAATCAAACGAAGCCCGGGAATCCTTGCGAGTTCCGTGCGCGGAAGTGGATTGGGAAAATTATATGCACACTGCCAGAGGTACTGCTGTTGTGTGCCCAGCCTGTGACCTTTGAAAGGCAGATATTTGATTTGAGGATGACGTTTGATGTTTTGGATAGGTTAAAACAAGGCAGGTAACGCAAAGAAGGGCTCGGTTAGGTTGGGTCGCTGCAATCCGGGGCAATGCAATAATTGCATGCAAAACGAATTCTCCGAAATTTGTGAGTTCTCCTCCTGCATGTTGTTCGCCGAAAAAACGTTCGCTGAAATGAGCGACTCTGATATGTTATAACCCGATTGCCCATGTTCACATTCGCTGAGATGAGCGGTGGGAAATGCAGTTTCCCGAAGGCCGATTGTATTTTTCACAATATCAGGCGCCGAAATAAACGTCCCTGCAATTCGACGAAATGAACGTGCACCGTTGGTGACTGTTGACAACGAGGACTTCAGACATGGAGCACGAAATGGGTGCCCTGTTGACTCGAACTGGAACTGCGTCGACTGGTACTGCGACTGGAACTGCGTCGACTGCACTTCACGCAATGTGGTCGATTATGGGGGATTCTCCACTTGGCGTCGACTGGAATCTGCATCGAAACTTACTGCAAATCTTTCAACAACACATGAAAATTGCATTCTCCAATTGGATCGGGGGACTGGGATAGAACGGACTGAGGCAGAAGTGGACTGAGGCAGAAGTGGACTGAGGTAGAGGTAGAATTGGACAAAGGAGGGAGTTTTTGCATGGAGGTGGTAGCTTGCACCTGTCCAAACTTAACTTGACCTAACCTGACCTTACCTAACCCGGAGAAATAAAAAAATCAGCCTCCAAAAATGCAAAAATTCTGCCTGAGTCCACTTCTGCCTCAGTTCGTTCTGCCCCAGTCACCGGTCCCCTCCGATTCAGTGCAGATTCTTCAGACTTCTGGAATCTGAATTCTCAAGATTCGGGGATGAAAAAACAGACGTTGGGCGGCATTTTGGTCGAGCAAAAAGAATTAGCAGATTCCTTGCCGAGCGAGATTCCTTTGCCGAGAATGCAAGATCTCCAAGAGTCAATATTACAAGATCTCCTTTGTGGCCTGTAAAACAACTAACCCGGCCGGGGTCATGTCCAGCATCATGCCGAAGATGTCAAGAGACACACCTAAAACCCACGGTTTTAGAAAATCCAGCCAAGAAGGTAATCGGGCACCCCGTAAAACATAGGAATTGGGAAAATTATTTTCCTGGAACATCTCAGGCAGGAATCGGGATCCTTCTCCAAAGTCCGAATTGCAGCGGGGACAGCACGAGTGCGAAAAGTTCAAACACGGAAATTGCCACAGAAATTCTGACACCAGCAAAAAATGTTCTCTTTCTTGTTTTTTTTTTCGGCTCGCAAAAAAACCACTTTCGATTCCAAAAGTTTGAAGGATTGTTGCAAAATCTGAGCGCTGCAAACTGCGTTTTATCATCTTATGCAACCGGTCAAAGGTGTAGCATATCCATAACATAGGTATGCCGCGATAACGATAATGCACTTGGGGATACTCGAGTTTAGGCCAGGCCTAAACTCTCTGTCAAAGGATGAACGATAAAATTCCCGCCGCGGAGTTGAGGATAATTGCATACCATCATAATCTTTTGGTGCCAATCTGGGTAGGGGCCTATATTATTTTGTGCTTGATTGAAACTGAGCCATTTTCGTCACCCCTCCGAAACAATTCGATAAGCAAGCGGATAACGGTGCAATCTTCGCCCAGCATTTCGCAAACATGAATTCCTGGCCTTTTGATGATAGGTATTCTTGTCGTGGTGGAATTTCGGTGTCAATATTTGCGTTCTTTTCCACCATGGGCTTATCGGTCCATTTTGGGAACGCTTTTCCTTTCCGTTTTTGCACATGATGAAAAAAAATTATTTGAGCAAAAATCGCTAACTAACCCCCTCAGCTTTAGGCTGTGACAGGCACAATGAGGCTGTTGCATTGCATTGCGTTGCATGAGCACGCCACGCACAAGAAAAAGCTGTTTGCGGCCATCAACCAAAACACGCGCATGTGTGTGTGCCAATAATTGATAATTTTGTTATTGCATTTCGTTCAACAACCGACCACATTCTTCAACGGGGTCTGTGGACCATGGAACTTGTTTCTCCCAAAACTTCCGTTCGGAGATCAAGAGAACATGTTCAGGGATGTTTGCCTGAAGAGTTGCGATCTGTAATTTCTGTGTGAATAACTGTGTCACTGTTCTCTCTCAACTCCGCAATGTCTTTGACCTTGTCTCAGTAATTGACGGGCCACAGGAGATTTTTGTCGGAATTTTAAAGCACGGGGGCCAGCTACTTCCCCATCTGGCATGCGCTGCAAAAAGCATTCCTTCGTGAAATGCGTTTTGCGGCACATGCGAGATGGAGAATTACATTGCCCCGTGCTTTAAAATTCTGACAAAAATCTCCCATGGCCCGTCAATAACTGAACCAAGGCATCACTCCAACGTGATGCCTTGACTGCAGACTGTGATGTGAGTGATGCCTTGACTGTGATGTGAGTGATGCCTTGACTGAACACTCCGTATATGAAATCAGTGTTGTCTTGCATTGCTCTTGTGAGCTGTGTTGTTGCAGCTATTTCGCAAGCAGTTGATTATCGAAACGAATGAATGAAAAGATAACATAATACAACAAAAAAGAATAAAAAACATTCAAAAAGAGAAAAAAGACAAAAGAAATATGAACAGAAAAGTAAATAAAGAAATAAAGAAAAAAAAATTGAATAAAAAGAAAGAATTGCTGCAAAGAAAGAAATTGCTCTCGCCCATTTTTTCAGACTCCGAGCGGTTTCGCAAAAAATTGGACATGTGCACAAGATTCCTTTCATGCGCAGTTGATGCTTCACCAATCAAAGCTTCGAGCTCCAAATCCACAAAGATTTTTCGGGGGTTGGGCTTGCTCAGGGAATGATCTGGCACAACCCAGCGGGGAATGGGCAGAGCCAGTGGCGGGGGGTCTGTGGCCAAGAAAAATGCATTGAATTTTCCATTTTATGGCCATCTTGGACCAAAAACGCCGCTTCCTTGAGCCTTGCGTGGCACATGGGCAAATGTATTCAAATACGGAGCATGACTCGCAAGTTACGGTCATCTCCACATCACAACGAAGGTTATTGGTTGACTAAGTTGATCAAAGTTTATGGCAGTTAAAATTGTGTTGCAACACAATTTTTCTGAGAGCAAACAGGTCTAAAGGACATGAGCTAAACATGAGCTAAGAACAAACAGACCTGTTTTCTTCAAAACAAGCCAAAACAGCTGAACATTTGGCCAACAACAATTTGAGCCATTCATGCAGCAGAAAGTTCAAATCTATTCATCCCGAAATAAAAATAAATCGGCACATATTTCGAGGTGGTTTGAGCCCCCAAGCTCAATCGATGGGCCCCTGGTGCGCTTTGGCACTTTGGGAGCCGGGGATACTCTTTACGAAACAAGTCATGACTTTATCATGATTTTGACATGAGTTTCTCATGAAAATCATGACAAAAATATGACATTTCAAAATGCATGATAATGTTATTATTAATATTATTATTATTTATTCAAATCTCAACATTGAAGTTGAACGTCAAACAAATCGTAAAAGAAGAGAAAGTCAAACAATAAAATGAACTAGGGCATAGGCGCAAAAGCAAAATTATATGCAAGAATACGAGGGCGAGAGGTCTGGGCTGCAACCAAATTAAACTAGATTAGGTACAGATCCACGTTGTAACACTATGGTAAGCGTGCAAAGAGGGGTGCCGAGGAGGGAAGTGCATTCCACTCGCGGACTGTACGGGGAAAAACTGTTAAAGTGCTTATTAAATTTCAAAATGGGGTATTCAATAAAGTGGCCATTGTCAGTGCGGCGAGGAACAATCCTTTGGGAAAAATCAGACGGAAGTGAGGTGCAAATGGTACCCTTAATTATTGACTGGAGGAACTTTAGGCGTCTGTTAGAACGTCTTTGAGAAAGAGTCTCAAGACCGAGGCGCGAAATCATTTCGGAGACTGACGAAGTCCGTCTGTAATCACCACAAATGAATCTTACGGCACTCCGTTGAAGCCTCTCAAGCATGCAAATATGACGGAAAAGAAATGGGTCCCAAACCTCACATGCGTATTCCAAGATAGGTAACACAAGACTGGAGTATGCTTTAAGTTTAGCTGATGACTGGGCAGGCCTGATGTTTCGTACTAACATGCCCAGGACTTTTTTTGCTTTGGCCAACACATAATTGATATGGGCATCCCAAGAGAGATCGTCTGAGAGATAGACACCCAAATATTTAAATTCAGAAACTTTGGCTATGGGCTGACCACCAATGGAATAAGAGCAGGTAGGGGCTGTGGTACTTTGCCTTTGGAACAGCATCCAATTACACTTCGCTGTGTTAATTACCAAACCCCAGGTACTTGCCCATGATTGAAGTGCATCAAGGCTGGACTGCAACGTCGAAACCTGAGGAGGACCGTAAATGACCAAGTCATCAGCAAAGAGCCTGGATTTGCAGGTTAACACCATGGGGAGATCGTTAATGTACGTAATGAATAAAAGTGGACCCAATACACTTCCTTGTGGGACTCCACAAGTGACAGGTCGCCTGGTAGAAAACTCACCCTCCACAGAAACTCGGAAGAAACGCCCAGACAGAAAGTGCTGAACCAAAGAAATCAACGGAGCAGGAAACTTAAGCAGTGAGAGTTTGTGCAAAAGTAAGTTGTGTGGAATTAAGTCGAAAGCCTTTTTAAAATCAATGAATATTGCATGCAAACTACCTTTTGATTCAAGGGTGCAACCAATTTCAAATGCGAAATCAATTAACTGTGTAACGCAGGAAAATCCCTTTCTAAACCCATGCTGGGCAGGGTGCAAAATATTGTTGGACATTAAATGAGAATAGAGGTGGGAATAGAGGATCTTTTCAAAAATTTTGCTGGTCGTAGACAGAAGGGAAATCGGACGATAAAGGTCTGGATCCTCTGATGGCCCTTTTTTTGGTATTGGGATAATGTTAGCCACTTTCCAATCGTCAGGGATTGCAAGGTCAAGGTAGATCTTCTTTATGATCAATTCAAGAAAAAGGAAAGTTCAAACGAAAGCGATTTTAGAAATTTTGGCGGGATGAGATCGCTGCCTGCAGCTTTCCTGGCAGATAATTTAGATAAAAGATTCTCAATGCCTGTTCGAGAAATGAGAAAGTGTTCGGATTGGTTCCTGAAGTGGGAGCGGGACAGACAAAGCTGGGATGAAAACGGTGCAAATTTGCGTTGATAACGACATGAGAAACTGTATTCTGAAAAGTTTTAGCCAGCAATTCAGCCTTTTCACAAGCGGAATGCGCAACAAGTCCATCAGGACATCGAAGTGATGGCAACCCACGCGTTGAACGCAAGTTTTTAATAAAGCGCCAAAAAGGCCGAGAATGGGTTGATGAGATAGCTTTGTCAATGTAGGCACTGAAATCAGAAGAGGCACATTCACGAAGTTCAAAACGAACAGATGCCAGCCGGTTTGCAACGCGTGGGTTTATGTTTGCCGCTAAACTTTTAGTCAGTCGACGTTTTTTCCTGGCCAAGGTGCGAAATCGCGTTGAAATCCAAGGATTCCCGGGCTTACGTTTGATTGTTTTAACTGGGATCATCGATAAGCACTGCAAAAGAATGAGTTTAAATGCAGCCCAGACCTCGTTTACATTATTGAACCGGTTACAATCAAGGTCACGAATGAAATTCACAAATAGGAAAAAAAGCCTACTCCTGATGCCGACCCAGTTGGCGCGATCATAGCATATAATATTTATGGGTGATTTCAATAACTGAATTCGAAGTGGAATGCAAAATGTGACGAAGTCGTGATCAGAAAGGCCTGGAGACACAGCAACTTTCAGGTCAGGCGACTCAAAATTAGTGAAAACAATATCCAGAATATTGCCATAGCCACCTGGGGCAATGCGAGTTGGGATAAGGACGTGCTGAATTAGACCAAACAGCTGCTGAATCTGGAGTAAAGCCTCGGACTTTTGAGAGCCCCCGGATAGTGTCTGCCAGTCGACACCAGGACAGTTAAAGTCACCAGTAATTATAAAACGATGGTCAGGGTATGCTGCAAAAATGTGTCCGATCTGATCAGAAACAAGATCAAGTTCCAATGGGCCGGCCGTAGGAGGAACATAGAAAACACCAACAATATATGAAGTGCGATCAAGTGCAGAAATTATGCACCAGCTGGACTCAAAGGAATCATGTTTTGGAAAGGCAATAGTTAAAGCCGTTGACCTGACACAATCATTGTTGACTGCAACCAAAGTCCCTCCACCACGTCGGTCAAGTCGATCGTGACGATAGACAGAGAAATTTGAGGGGAATATTTCAATGCTATCAATGTCAGAATGCAACCAGGTCTCGGTCAAAAAGATAACGTGGACACAAGTAGAGGTGACAAATTCTAAAAGCTCAGCTCTTTTATGAACCGGGAGAATGGACCTAGCATTTGCAAGGAGAAGGTTTGTTGGCAGTGCCGGAATAGGCGGCAAGGACAAAACACCCTGTTTTGATTTTGTGGTCTCCCCCGGCCGCTTACCTTCCCCCACAATCGCAACCGGCGGACCAATGCTGGCCATCCCGCTTCTGCTGCTGGGTTGCACTGCAGGAGCAGGAAGGCGAGCAGTGATCCCAGTTGGGATGGGTGGGGAAGGTAGCCTGAAATTCGTATCAAATGGAATAAGTGAAGAAGTTGCAAGATATGTGGACACATTAAGGTTAGAAGCGGGTAAAAAATACTGACTGTTGGTGGCCAATCTTGGTGGCATCCCCACCCCCTCCATCGCAACTGACGGATCAATGCTGGCCATCCCGCTTCTGCTGCTGGCTTGCACTGCAGGAGTAGGAAGGCGAGCAGTGATCCCAGTTGGGATGGGTGGGAAAGGTAGCCTGAAATTCGTATCAAATGAAATATATGAAGA
This sequence comes from Sinentomon sp. SZTP_YWyxl, assembly GCA_030068105.1. Classification (NCBI taxonomy): domain Eukaryota; kingdom Metazoa; phylum Arthropoda; class Protura; order Sinentomata; family Sinentomidae; genus Sinentomon; species Sinentomon sp. SZTP_YWyxl. The sequence continues at coordinate 17,084 of JASGXE010008820.1, forward strand.
AGTTGCAAGAGATGTGGACACATTAAGGTTAGAAGCGGGCAAAAAATACTGACTGTTGGTGGTCAATCTCGGTGGCATCCCCACCCCCACCATCGCAACTAACGGATCAATGCTGGCCATCGCGCTCCTGCTCCTGGCTTGCACTGCAGGAGCAGGAAGGCGAGCAGTGATCCCAGTTGGGATGGGTGGGGAAGGTAGCCTGAAATTCGTATCAAATGAAATAGGTGAAGAAGTTGCAAGAGATGTGGACACATTAAGGTTAGAAGCGGGCAAAAAATACTGACTGTTGGTGGCCAATCTCGGTGGCATCCCCACCCCCTCCATCGCAACTGACGGATCAATGCTGGCCATCCCGCTTCCGCTGCTGGGTTGCACTGCAGGAGCAGGAAGGCGAGCAGTGATCCCAGTTGGGATGGGTGGGGAAGGTGGCCTCAAATCCGCAAATGAAATAGGTGAAGAAGTTGCAAGACATGTGGACACATTTAGGTTAGAAGCGGGCAAAAAATACTGACTGTTGGTGGCCAATCTCGGTGGCATCCCCACCCCCTCCATCGCAACTGACGGATCAATGCTGGCCATCCCGCTTCTGCTGCTGGGTTGCACTGCAGGAGCAGGAAGGCGAGCAGTGATCCCAGTTGGGATGGGTGGGGAAGGTAGCCTGAAATTCGTATCAAATGGAATAGGTGAAGAAGTTGCAAGATATGTGGACACATTAAGGTTAGAAGCGGGCAAAAAATACTGACTGTTGGTGGCCAATCTCGGTGGCATCCCCACCCCCTCCATCGCAACTGACGGATCAATGCTGGCCATCCCGCTTCTGCTGCTGGGTTGCACTGCAGGAGCAGGAAGGCGAGCAGTGATCCCAGTTGGGATGGGTGGGGAAGGTAGCCTGAAATTCGTATCAAATGGAATAGGTGAAGAAGTTGCAAGATATGTGGACACATTAAGGTTAGAAGCGGGCAAAAAATACTGACTGTTGGTGGCCAATCTCGGTGGCATCCCCACCCCCTCCATCGCAACTGACGGATCAATGCTGGCCATCCCGCTTCTGCTGCTGGGTTG
>JASGXE010008821.1:0-22649 GCA_030068105.1 Sinentomon sp. SZTP_YWyxl
CGAAATGAAGCCGATAGTGCCAGATTCTGTTTTTTTCTGAGAAACCACAGCAAAAAATCAAAATGAGTGATGAAATTGCAAAATTTCTCACACTTCTGGGGGCCGGGGTCGCAACTTTTTCGGAGGCCCCAACAGCCGCGGGCCCCGTCGGCCCATGTCTAAATCCGGGCTTGTTGAATGGGACGTGATGCCGACGGCAGTTCATGAAAATCACGGACAAGGGCGAATGGAAATTTGGCTATGGATGACACAAAACACAAATATATCAATTTCGGTAGGTACCTCAATTTTTAGTGCATGAAAACATGAAAAAAAAGGAAAAAGGCACAATTAGCATAATATCTCTAAGGAAACGAAATGGGGACATGATCCAAGTAACCTATTACCTACCAAGGCCTACCTACTACCTAGTACCTACTTACTAGGGCGAAAACTGAGTTTTGGCTTTAGGCAGATAAAAAACTGGCCTCTGATAGGTTTTAGCATGTCATGAGAAATGCCAAGTTTGTTCCAGAGAAAACAGTAGTTGTTTAGGAAAGAGAACCTAGAGACATTTTTGGAAAGGGAAGGTGGGTAAATGAAACGAGGTCCTGCCCTCGTCGACCCTGTGTTTTTGACCAGGGTGCAACAGCATCCTGCCCATCCTCCCTCCCACGGACACATTTTCGAAAAATTGAAACACCCCTGAGCTTTCTCCTCTTAGCAAGGGAATCCCAGCCCAGCTCTTGAGCAATGTCACACTGGAGTGAAAGGAGAAGTCCCCAGAAACAAACCACTGCTCTGCGCTGGACAGCTTCAAGTGAATCAATGTGGCACTGAAGATGAGGATCCCAGGTCGTTGTTGAATATTCCAAGATGGAGCGAACCAAGAGAAGTAGAGTATTTCCTTTACCTTCTGGAGGCGTGGGAATAGTGTCGGATAAGAAATTTCAGTTGATTTGATGCCCGTTTTACCATCTGACTTATATGAGGTCCCCAGTTCAGGCAGGATTGAAATGAATGCCAAGGTATTTGATATTGTCTGGGCGAGACAACACAAGGGACCAATGAAATAATCTGAGATGGAAGGATGCGTAGATGAAGCAAATGACATGACAGATGTCTTTGCGACATTGATACTCATTTGATTCTCATCACACCATTTGACTATGGAATCTAGGTCATCCTGAAGGGCCGAAAGAAAGACAGAACGAAAGACATGACGAAAGAAAGACAGAAAATTCCGAATCCTAAATTGAAATCTGAAGTTGAAATGATGAAAGTTGTGTCGTTGAGTCCTGTGTTTGAGACGCGATAGCACTTTCGTGGTTGTTTGGTCGCGTCGTGTTCGTGTTTTTTGCAGCAAATTAGATTTGAAAAGACAACATTCATTGACTGATTTGACGTTGTCTATCTGTTCTGAGTAAACGGGGAATGCAAGGAAAAATGCTCAGTTTTTTTTAAAAATTGAGCATTCTGAGCACCATTTGAGGTTCCAATTTTTTCAAAATTTCTTCCCCTTCCGGGAAGGGGGACACCCCTCCCCGAACCCCTCCCCCGGCGTTGCGCTTCGCGCAACGCTTCGGACAACAAAGAATTTTTCCTCATCGTCCCCCCCAATATTCAGCATGGATCTGCGCCCTTGCATGCACTGCATACTATGATGGACGGACCGCCACTTTTTTTTTCTGTGGTTGTAATTTTAATAAGAAACAAAAGCATTTTTTACAACCAATTCACATTTTCGAAAAGAGAAAAAAATGCACAACTCATTTTGCAACAAACATAATAATAACCAAGTCCCCAAAATCATACTCGTAGCCATGTACGAAACCAGACAATTTTTGGTTTATTTCATTTTGGGAAGACAATGAGGCTCAGGGAAAAACCATTCGGACGAGTACGCAAGCAATCGGAAGAGAGTGAAAGAGATAGAGAGTTAAGGAGAGAGAAAGAGGGAGAGAGAGAAAATAGAGAGAGAGCACAAAATTGAGTCAGAATATAATTCTTACCTCAAGAAAATGTGGAGTTATTCGTCCAAAGCAATAATTGTCCCTGCGATGTGCAGCAACTCCGACCCCAAAAGCAGGTCCAATTGTGGAACCGTCCAATTATCGGCCAATATCCTTGACATGTACGTATAGCATGCAAGATATTTGAACACATTTTGTTTACGGATATTTTCGCTCATCTGAATCCCTACTCGGTTTGCTTTACGGGTGAATCTTTCACTCTTATTTATTTGCCTGGTTGGTGTTTCTAGACTTACGTATTCCCTGCTTCTTCTTTACGATTTGCAGCATGGTTTTAGAAGCGGCCTGTCCTGTGAATCTCAGTTGCTTTAATTCTTCAATTTTCTTTTCTCAGCAGCTGATACCTAAGAGAAAACAAGTTGATGCCGTGTTCCTGGATTTCAGGAGAGCTTTCGATAAAGTTCCACACGTAAGGCTCCTAAAAAATCTTCAAAGTTACAAAATTGATGAGAATTGCATGCGCTGAAAATAAAAAGAACAGTCCCCCAAGTGGGAGAAGTCAGGCCAATATTCCACATTGCATCCCAGATTTGAAAAACCGAGTTGGTTTTTGGGTGTGGGTGCAAAAGGGGAGAATGATTGAAGGAGGTGCAAAAATGGTACGGCAAACAAGGCGAGAAAAAAAAAACGTAAACAAGAAACATACCATCTCAAACCGTCGTCGTTTTCATGAAGAAAAAAGAAACTCCATCCAGTGGTTCGTCACAGTTGTCAAATTGCACAAAAAGTGACATCATGGTCACCAAAACAAAAACACATGTCCAAACATGAAAGTCACAAATTCAGTCATAAAATTCAATTGATTCGATTCGTGCAAGAATGGAAAAGAAAATTACCAATTAGGCAAACTGAATTTTGCGTTAACTACCAATGGGTCTGTATTCTACCTATGTGCCAAATGTAAACATGATTGCAAGCTACCTGGGTATCTACCTACTATTTTTCTCTTTTTTCGCCTGCCCCGATCCAACTCAGAAAAAAGCTTCGTAATTAGGGCCTAAGCCATGCGATGGATTGGTAACTACCATGCGGGCAGACCGCAGGTGGTTGTAATTGATGGGAATAAAGACATCTGATTCATGACCTGTCTAGTCAGGTATTCCCCAGGGGACAGCAGTACTGGGTCCTCTGCTTTTTCTGCTAAAAACAGGGTAGCCTGCTTTATACAGGGTACAAAAGTCTTTGGCCATACAAACGATAGTTTTTGATCTTGCACTGCATGCGGATTTTCAGCATTTTCGCGGCACGGAAATTGAACTTGATTGTGATGATGCTTTAAGTTTCTTCCGTTTTTCATTTCATGATCGCACTTCGCTTCCAGTCGATTTTGAAAAAAAAAATAAAAAAATAAATGCCACCGCTGCATAATTTTCGCTCTCGCACAGCTGACAGGCAGGGCAATCATTCGATTGCTCCACTTCTGGATGCATTTTGGCCGTCTCGTATAGGCCTACTGAACGTGTTCCTCCGTGCAACAAATGAAAGTGACTAAAACGCTGAACCTGCTTGTCCTGCTTGTCTTGCTTGTCCTGCTGGTAATGGCCAGGTTAGGGTAGGTCAGGGTTGGGTGAGGTTAGATAAGGTAAGGATAACCAAAACTAACAATAACCTAACCTATTTAACCATTACCAGCAGGATAAGCAGGTTTCCAGCAGGACAAGCAAGACAAGCAGGTTCAGCGTTTTAGTCACACCCCAACAAATTGGCTCAGCTTCTCTCACCATGACAGTCCCACATTTTGTGAAGGGGCTGGTCAAAAAAAACCCCGTTGGTTCTCTTGCCCCTGGCATGTGTAGTTATTGGTTTTTGCACAGATGTGCTTTTGCAACAGTGGGGAAATTTGACCTCCGGAACACAAATAGGCCTATTGCACACAAAGCGAAGCATTTCGAAAATTCTTCAGCTTCAACATTTCACTTGCCCCGCTTGAGACTCTGCCAATTGAAGCCCACTTGGGCTTCGCCCCATAACTGCGGGGTCAGCAGCCAGCAGCAAAAAGTGGCGCGACCCCTCATCGCCGACGCGATGAGGCCACGAAGGAGGCCAGAAAACAAAAGACCCAATAGTGAGTGAGTCGGAGCGCATGAAAAAGAAAATCCAACAACATAGCATCATCAGGGAATAGGGATGCAATGTTGTTAGCATCTCAGGAGGCATTTGCAAAAAAATAGCATCACATACCCATGTTCAATGTTTCATCGTTTCCAATTCGTCAAGATGACAGGTCGTTGGATTGAGAATCATCACATTGGAAATGTTGAGTCAATTCCGGTGTCGTATCATCAAAAACAGCACAATGAAAAAATGAACAGTAATGTGTGTGCAAGTGCAATTTCCAATTTAGACATATATGAGAAAAAGAAGAAGAAAAGAAAATTAAACATTTGTAAGGTCGTACAAATAGAGCCAAACTTTTATTGGAAAATGTAGGGGGTCACGCCCTAACCTAAGAAGAACCTACCTATCTGGGAAAACTATGTGATCACCTAGGATAGGCCTAAGAATCTCTACAAGATGAGAGATGTGGTATGGTACCTTCAAACTGACAAGTTCAGCTTATTTGGAGCGGCAATGCCATCCCCAAGAATCCTCAATGCATGGGGATGCAGCCCGGCAGGCATCAGCTGGTAGAGCATCAGGAAATGAGCCAGAAGTTCTCGCGCCGAAGCGGTAAGTAGATCCTTCCAGCCCATTTCCATCAGCTCCACCACTGAATGTGGGTTTTGCCTAGGTAGGAGCGCAACCTGAATAGTGTATATGAACTGAACCCCGGACCCCGGCCAGGTCGTCCATTGCTTCAGAGTTTAGGTTTAATCAGTTTAGGCTTAATGATTGACCGAAATTTTGCCTCAGGTAAATGGACCATTTCAGAGGGATAAAGAGCTTGTTCCACAAGAAAAGGTATCGGTTGATGAAGGAAAACCTATCCCACGTTTTTCATAAAACAGGAGGGGTGAAGGAAACGCAGGTCCCTGCCCTTGTTGAATTGTTGTTTGGGGAGAGAGATAAGGTGCAATCCCCCCCCCACCCTCACCGAGGAACATTTCCTGAAAGCTGTGATGCCATGCAGCTGCCTTCTCACTTTCAAGGGTGTCCCAACCAAGCTCCTCCCGAAGCAGTGTAACACTAGATTGGAAGGTGAAATTTCCTGTTACAAATCTCACAGCTCTTCGTTGAACAGCTTCAATTGATTCAATATGACATTGTTGATAAGGCTCCCAAGTTGTTGTGGAGTATTCCAGGATTGAGCGCACAGTAGAGAAATACAAAATTGATTTAACCCTTCTGGATGCATAGAAATAATGTCTGATGAGAAATTTCAGTTGCTTGGAGGCACGTTTGACTATTTGAGAGATATGCTCACTCCAACTAAGCTTTGATGTGAAAAGGATACCGAGGTATTTGATTGATGATGGCCTTGACAGAGCTTTACCCTCGACTAGGTAGTCTGAGCACAGAGCAGGAGTGCAACTGAAGGACATGACAGAAGTCTTGGCAACATTAATCTCCATGCTATTTTCAACACACCACATGTAAATGTTGTCAATGTCAGACTGTAAGATTTCGGAATCATCGGGTGAATCGATGATGTGGTAAATAACCACATCGTCAGCAAAGAGCCTAACTTTAGAGCGAACATTCCCTGTCATGTCGTTTATGTAAATGAGAAAAAGAAGTGGTCCACAAACTGACCCTTGTGGTATTCCACTGGATAGTGCGAAGGGTTTCGAAGACTCACCACACACAAGTACTTGGAAGTATCGGTCGGAGATAAAGTTAGAAAGCCACACAAAGTATTATCATGCCCCCATTTCGCTTCCTTGGAGATAAATGCTTAATTGTGCCTTTTCCTTTTTTTCCATGTTTTTTCCATGTTTTCATGCAATAAAAAATTGAAGGTACCTACCGAAATTGAATATTTGTGACCAAATTGATTTCTTGTTGTTGGTTGTCTATTCATCCGAGCCTGTTGTCGAACTGTCACCATCTGGACAATGCCATGCTGGAATCTTCACGTCGCCTGACCTGGTTCGTGTTCTCTTATTTTTATTTTTCTGGCCACATTTCTTGACAATACCCACCATGGGTTTTAAAACTGTACCGCAATCTCTCTGCACCGATGGTTTGCACTTGAAACCATGTTTTCTCTTTTATTGACGATCGCGACGGCGTTTTATCTAAAACAAAAAGATACTGCTGCCTCGGTGAAAGAACACGACGACTTGATTGTTGTTGTGGTAATTGCCGAGGCAAAAAAATGATGCATGTCTGACCGGGGATTACCACGTCCAATGGCTTTTACTGCCCGTGGCCCCCAACATAGTTAAAAAAAAAAAAAAAAAAGAGATTTTCTGGCATCTTTAGCTTGGCAAGTTTTGAAATGAGGATTGATATGGACACTTTATCAAAAGCTTTAACAAGATCTATGAAGATGGCATCAACCTGTTTAGACCCACCAAGTGCAGCCGATAAGTCGTGTACAAAACCGGTTAGCTGGGATCCGCTTGAATACTTGGAACGGAAGCCATGCTGCCCAGGAAAGAAGAATTTCTGTCCTTCAAGCAGTCTGTATAGGTAACCTGCAACAATCTTTTCCATGAGCTTTGCAGAGGAACTGATCAAGCTAATCGGTCTGAAGGAAGTAGGTAATAGACAGTGCCAGTCCACCCTTGGGAAGAGGTTTCACGATGCTCATCTTCCAGTCAGGGGGAATAGTGTTGTGGACCAAGGATAACGAGAAAAGCACAAAGAGGTATTTTTGAAAAACATCACAATGGTTCTTAAGAAAAGTCATAGGGATAGAGTCAATAGTGCAGAAAGTAGAGTTCTTAGAGGATTTCAGTGCTTTGACAATAGAGTCCAGCGAAATTATATCAGCACACGCAAAAAGCATCCAGGTTGGGCCACGCTGGGTGTACTGGGGCCTAAGTAGCTCTTAAGTGCAACTGCAAATAATGTGCTGGGCTTGGCATCGATTCGTCCAACTTCACCTTGCGTGCCGGTGGGTAAAAGTAGCGAAGGTGATTTTTTGGTGGAGGTCTTGCTGGAATGGAATCTCCAAAATTGTTTTGAAGAGATGGTGTCATTGATTGCGAGTTTTTGGACAAAGTTTGCTTCCACTCTATGAAGGTGGGTTTGGTATTCTTTTAGGGCAGCAGCATATCGAGGAAAAAGTTTTTGGTTTGAGGCACAAGAAGAGAAGAGGTTCAACAGACTTTGGTACTTTTTCCGCAACTTGGGCGAGAACCAGGATGGGAAGGACAAATTTCCCACCTTGACAATGTGCCTTTTGGGCACAAACTATTCAATGGCAAGGTTGCAGATTGTTTTAAACTCATTCCAAAGTTGGTCAACAGAAATGAGGTTACAAAAGTCAAGGAGTGCCATTTTGAGGAATCTGTCAGCAGCAGCCTTGTTGTAGTTGCCAAAACAGTAGGACGCAGTGGTGTGGGTGGGGGCAAGGGGATAGGAGGAGGATTGCAGCATTCCACAGAGAATTGAGCACTTATCATTAAGTGGTCACTGATGCCAGGAGGATTGGAGTAATGGAGAGAAGGCTTGATTGAGGACTGTGAAAAATAAGATCAATAGCCGTACCAACACTGGGAATCAGTGGGTTAAGGGGGCGAGTAACAAAATCCACAGCTTGCTGCAAAGAAAATCTGTCACATATGCGTTGCAGTCCCTCCGGATAAGATTGGTCAGCAGTGATGGGCAAAACGTTCAAGTTAAAATCCCCCAGGACAAACAAAGGGGGATTGATTCCAAGAGGGTGATTTCGAGAAAAAGGAATGATGACATCAAAAAACTCTGAACAGATGGCAGAGAAAGAGTCAAGGGGGTGACTTGGGGGACGATAAAGCAAAAGAATGAGAGTTGGAGGGAAGGAGAATTCCAATGATACGATGACAAATTCATATCTTTTGCTGCAGTAAAGGAGCCTTGGGTGCAAACTGGGCTTCACCCCAAGGAGAACACCTCCACCAGTTCTAGAACGATCCCGACGGAATATGATGTATTTGTCAGGGAGAAGGTCATTTTCATTGCAGGAGTCGTCAAGCCATGTCTCAGTAATTGCCACACAGTCTGGATTGACGGAGTCGAGGACAGGACGTAGGGCATAACGCTTTGGGAAGAGACTTCGGGCATTAAAAAGAAGAAGGGAAAAATCATATCCGATACCTTGAATTGTAGGATCAGGCCTACTTTGTAGGGTATGTGGCTTAGAACATGATAGCATTAGCTGGCAATGCTGGTGGGGCTTTAGGCTAAAAAAGAGTTCATAGAGCGCACCAGCTCAGATGCAATCTTGAAAGCTCCTGCCTTGGAGTAATGCAAGCCGTCATAAGACAAAGCAGCGGACTGAATATGGCGCAAATCGAGGAAGTTGACATTGACCAAATTCTGACAACAGGTAGCCAGAGCATCGTTAAGCTCAGTAATTTTTTTGGACAAAGATGGGTTGAGCGGCCTGGGAGGGACTGAACGTTTGCCGTACATTGGGGCAAAGCAACCTCGGTGCTGATCTCCTGGTCGTTAAGTGCATTGCTTGTTCAAGTGGCAATAATTGAATTGCACATTCATGTATGCAACGTCTTTGGTTCAGTGGTTTAATTGATGTAAAGTCTGGACATATGGACGATGCTCGGGGTCTGGGGCGGAAACCAGTGGGGTTCCAAGGGTTGACGCCTTAGGTAGGGGATTATCATTATTATTATCATTAGTTCAAAAACAGTGATCAATTGACATGGCACTGTGACACATACAAACAGTCAACATAACAAAAAATTACCCGCGAGCATAGTCAATTCAGTGTAAAAAAAATGTGAGATTGGAACAAGGGATAAAAACAAGTCAATGATTGACATAAAAAATCAAACAACGGGCGTCAAGATCGTGGTGCGAGACACGCGAGCAATGGCATTTGATGAAATAGGAGAATTGGAAGGAAGGCCGTTCCAGTCGGTAATGGTTCGAGGAAAAAAAGACTGGAAAAAACATTTTTTCTGCAAAACGGAAGAACAAAGCTCAGGCCATTGTCTGTACGCCTTTGACTGGTTTTAAGACAATAGGATAAACAGGAAGGGGAAAATCAACTTCACCTACAATTACGTCTGTACAAGTTTAGCCGGTGCATTCGACGGCGACTTTCTAGGGTTGGGAGATAAAGTTCTTTTAATATTGCAGTGACGCTTATTTCTCGGCTGTATTTTTGCGTTATTGCCCTTGCGGCTCTTCTCTGGATTGCTTCAAGGGCGTCAATATTACAACGTTTATAGGGATCCCACACCGCACAGGCATATTCCAGAATCGGTAAAACCAGCGCAATATAGGCGTGACGTTTTTGCTTCACAGAAGCCACTTTAAGATTTCGCATGATGTACCCTAATTTTGAGTTGGCCTTGGAAATGACAGATGCGATATGCGGGGTCCACGAAATGTCATGGGTCAGGGATACACCAAGATATTTAAAGGTGGGGACAATTTCCATGCACTGCCCTGAAATAGAATAGGAAAAGTCTTGCATTTCACCGTGAGCCCCAAACAGAACCACCTTGGATTTGTCGGAATTAACGCGCATGCCCCATGTCTCGCACCACGAAGAGACGATCAGGAGGTCATTCTGCAATGTCATTCTGCAATGACAGATGAGGTGATGGACCTGTAAATAACTATATCGTCAGCAAAAAGGCGTGCTGATGAAGTGGTATTGTCTACGATGTCATTGATGAATATGAGGAAGAGAAGTGGTCCTAAAACACTGCCCTGAGGAACGCCAGAACGAACCCCAACAAGACCAGATAAAGTAGGTACCCTGCACAGAAACCTGTTGATGCCTGCGCCACTGAGAAAGGATGAAATGACATCTAGTATGTTTTGGGGATGCATGTGGGACGGAGCCCCAGCTGTGGTGTTCCAGTGGCAGAGCCTCTGCTGAAGCTCTGGAACGATTTGTGACTGAACTTCTGACAAAATCGATTGAATGAAAGGAGAATGAATGAATGAAAAGGAACTCAATAGGGAGCACTCATGAAATCATTTTAACTAGATGTCTGAAAAGATCCTGATACGTCAAAATTGGCATTGATGATGTGCAGCCAAATTACACAGTTTTGGGAGAACGAAGCTCAATGGTGCATCTCGCAGGAGGCGCTCGCCGCCTGGAAAATCAATTGGGGTCGTAGCCCATGCACCTGCATCTCCGTTGCAGATGCTCGTAAACCAGAACGCGGGTAGTGTTAAAGAGGGTCTCTTCTTTTCATAAAACTGACAAAAGAAAAAAAATTGCACAGATAAAAAAACAAGCAACTTGAAATTCGGTTTGCCAGATGAGGCGGCCACCTCCACCGCCTTTCCAGTGGAGGAGGCATGAGCTGCGAAGAAGAGGCCGACAGGGAAACGGACTGTTTTGAGTCGACGGACGCGGTGGTGAGCGTCTCTTTGGAAGTGTCGGTATCAGTATCGGTATCAGATTTACTCTGTTCTACAGGTTTTCATGCCATAAAGGCAATCATCAATTGTGAACAGCAGAGGTTCATCATTTACCAGGGAAGGGAGGGGAAGGGATGGGAAGGGAACGCGACCGTCGGCTGCATTATCGAAAGGAGGGGTAAAGGGAAAAGGAGGGGAAAAGACCGCGAAGAGATCATCGGAATGTGGACGGGGCCTAGTCATATAGCAATCACTTCAGACACCCAAGCAGACACACACACATGCACAACCAGGCAAGATCCAACCTTGAGCAAACTCTAACACTCATTTCCTCATGCATACCCAATCACAATCTCAAAAAAAAAAAAAATGAAAGAATAGGTAGGTAGGTACCTACTTCAAGATGATCTTGGATGGCAATTGGCAAATAAAGGCAAAGTTTGAAACACGATAAGGAATGAGAGCATTTTAGAGCAATACGTGAGTACCTACCCTATCCAGTGCACTACAATGAGGGAAAGGTTCGCCTTGCGTCAGTCGCGCGGCGAGAGCGCCGTCCGGCAACTGCCGGTTAACAAGCGCAGGGAGTCACGGAAGCACCAGCGGCGTTCGCCAGCAGTACGCACACTCCCTCTTCCCAGCTGCGTGAAAAAGGTTTTGCACTGACCACGCAGTGGGGGGCCGCCAACATGGGCCGCCGTCTCCGGGCAGGTTCCCGGCTTTGGTCTGGGCATGGGTCCCTGACCCGTTCCCAGACCACAACTTTATCAACCCCATGCATTGCACCAGATCCGAATAGGGCCCACAAGATCAGGCTAAATTAAGAACAATCAGGTATATGTTGAGACAGAATAAGTGATTCAACAGAGTTGTGGGATAAACAATTCCAGTCTACAATAGTTCTTGGAATGAATGAATACTTGAGTATGTTCTTGGAAGGTTGATAAAGGTTAATCTTGAAAGCATGGTCATGTCGACCAATGTAAGCAGGAGCAGCAAGAGTATCAGAAAGACATGACCAACCACCGTGATGTGTGAAAATTTTACTTAGAGCTGAAAGCCTGAACTGAGAACGCCTGTCAGAGAGTGGTGGCCAATTCAGAGAGGAAAGCATTGAAGAGACGCTCGAGTAGGGAGAGAAATCATTCTTTACAAAGCGAGCTGCTCTGCGTTGGACTCTTTCAAGTTCGTGAATGAGAGAGATGTGGAAAGGATCCCAGATTATGCAGGCATATTCCAGGAGGGGACGGATAAGTGAAATGTAGAGAATTTCCTTGGTTGCAGGAGAACAAGATTTGAATATGCGTCTGATTTTGAGAAGAGCAAAATTGGCATTACGTGCAATAGTGTTTATATGCAATTTCCAGGACAGGTCGGATGTTTTTTTTTTTTTTTTAAATTTTACTGCGGGGTCCCAACGCCAGCAGCAAAAAGTGGCGCGACCCCTCATCGCCGACACGAATGAGACCCAATTTTTGGGCGAAACGTCATTTCCAAACCCAAAGTGGGATTGCAATGTGCAAGAAAGTGAAGTTTGAAAAAATATGCAAGCAGAGTATCGACGTGGATACAAAGTTGCAGTTGCAAATTGCAATGGCAGCCTTTACAAGCCAATAAAAAAACAAATAAATAAATAAATATGTAGGTAAATAAATAAATAAAAAAAAATTGACAGCATGTAAACATACCAGGTCATTTTTCAAGCGTCATCGAAACTTGTCTCAGAAATTTCGCCGTCGAATACAACGAAGTCAGATCTCAGTCGGATAAACAAGTGAGTTCCAATTCAAATGGAATAATTTAAGCAGCACACCTAGCACACAAGTATTTTCATAATTTTGGTGCAAATAATTTCCTCCATAGCGAAAAAAGAAGAAGAAAAGAAAGAAGGCAACAATAAATAAAGGTGCTGACTGCTGAACAGTACCTACCTACTGCACACCTTTCAAGCGAGGCAAGTTTAGGAGAAATTCCTATCCTACATGTGAAAAAAATTCCTACCTAGAAAATCGCTCCGTTCACAGCCGAGAAATGCATGAGCCGAATAATGAGAAAGCTCAGGACTGGACTCCAAGCAAGAGAAACAACAGGTGGTGCTGGAAGTTCTCGCGCCGAAGCGGTAAGTAGACCCTTCCAGCCCAATTCTATCAGCACCGCTGCTGAAGTTTTGGAGTGAACGAAAACGTGGGGAGCAAATTGTGGGGACAGAAGCGTGATGCTGTCACCAAGGGGCAAGAAGCTCATGCATCATCACGTGCTGCAAGCGAAGTGAGCCTATACTTTACAAGGGACAAGAATTTTTCCTCTGACAGCTTAAGCATTTCAGATGTGATGCCAAGCCTGTTCCAAATGAAAATATATTGATTAATGAAGGAGAACCTATCAACATTTTTGTGCTGTAGGGGAGGAATAAATGTAACTTTGTCGCCTGACCTTGTGCAACCTGTGTTTTGAGATAGGGCTGAAGTTAGTTCACTCCAGCCACCATCACCAAGAATGCATTTTTTAAATATTGAGATGCCATGGAGCTGTCTTCTCATGCTCAGAGTCTCCCAGCCAAGTTCCTCCCTGAGGGTAGTGACGCTAAATTGAAAGCTGAAATTTCCTGTAACGAACCTAACAGCTCTGCGATGAACCGCCTCCAGTGCATTAATATGGCACTGGAGATGGGGCTCCCAGGTTGATGTGGAGTATTCTAGAATTGATCGGACAGTTGAAAAGTACAGGATTGACTTCACCTTGATCGATGCATATGAGTAATGTCTAATTAGGAATTTGAGTTGATTGGTGGCACGCTTGACTAGTTGGGAAATGTGCTCACTCCAGTTAAGTTTTGGATTAAAAAGCAGACCAAGATATTTGACGGAATGTGGTCTCGGCAAAGAAGTTGTACCAACCACATAATCATAACAAACAGGTAAGGATGAGGCAAATGACATTACAGAGGTCTTGGCAACGTTTATTTCCATGGAATTTTCCGCACACCAATTTTGGATGGAGTTGAGGTCGTCCTGAAGAAATTTGGAATCGACAGATGACTCTACAATGCGGTAAATAACAATGTCATCAGCAAATAATCTTATGTTTGAGCACACATTTCTGGTCAAGTCATTAATGTAGATAAGAAAGAGAAGAGGACCACACACAGAGCCTTGGGGAATTCCGCTTGTTAGAGGAAGAGCCTCTGAAGAATTGCCACAGACGAAAACTTGGAATTTCCTGTCTGAGATAAAATTAGAAAGCCACAGAAAAAGGTTTTCAGGGATTTTAAGCTTGGCAAGTTTGTACATAAGCACTGATATGGACACCTTGTCGAAGGCTTTGACAAGGTCAATAAAGATGGCGTCAACTTGTAGGGACCTACCAAGACAAGAGGACAGCTCATGGGTAAAGGTTGTTAGTTGAGATTCACACGAGAATTTGCAGCGAAAACCATGCTGACCGGAAAAGAAGAAATTCTGGCTCTCAAGCAATTTATATATGTAGCCAGCCACCATTTTCTCCATGAGTTTTGCAGATGAGCTTATCAGGCTTATTGGTCTAAAAGAGGCAACCGAGAGGGGCAACCCACCTTTCGCTAGAGGTTTCACAACACTTAGTTTCCAGTCAGTAGGTACTGAGTTTTGAGCTAAAGATAAAGAAAATAGAACAAACAGGTATTTTTGGAGGACTTCGTAATGGTTTTTGATGAATATCATGGGAACAGAGTCGATTGTGCAGAAGGTAGAGTTCTTTGAGGACTTAATAGCTCTGGCAATGGAATCAAGAGAAACAATGTCGGCATCACGAAGGAAGTTTCCAGGCGGAAGAACACAGGGAGACCTGGGACCAAGGTAGCTCTGTAAAGCCAAGGCAAAAGAGGAGCTAAGTGTGGAAGCATTGCCCTCGCTAGCTGGCAACCTAGCAGCGATTAAAGGAGTGGTCTTGCTTGAAGTTTTACTGCTATGGAATCTCCAGAACTGTTTTGTGGATATTACGTCATTGACCGCTAACCTCTGAACAAAATTTCTCTCCATGGAATGGAGCTGGCTTTGATAGTCCCTGAGTGCAGCAGCATAACGAGGAAAGAGGTTCTTGTCGGTTGAAAAATGGGTGAAGAGATCTAGCATCCTAAGGTATTTATTATTTTTTTTATTTTTTTTTTTTTTTACTGTGGCCTGAATTATAATTGGCGGCCATTTATTTTGATATATTTTTTTTGTTCCAAATAATTATTTTAAATTTTAATTTCACAAAAAAGGATTTGCCACGCAGAGATGATGTGAACCATGCAGGAAAGGACAGATTACCTGATCTCACACTATTAATTCTCTTTGGAACATATAAGGTCATGGCCATACTGCAGATGGATTTAAATTCATCCCAGATATTGTCAAGGACAGGGTCCCCGTCAAAGTTGCAGAAATCTAGAGAGCAAAATTGAGAAACCTATCAACAGAGAGTTTATCATATTTGCTGAAACAAAAGGACTCCTCGATGTCACTGGAGAAGGCGGGAAGAGGAGGTGGACTGCAGGAATCAATTGAAAATTGAGCACAAATCATGAAGTGGTCACTGACACCAGGGATGGCTTTTACTGAGAGAAGGCTTGTAAGCTGATTGTAGAAAATAAGATCTATAGCTGTGCCGGAGGAAGTATTCAAAGGATTCTGAGGTCGAGTAACAAAATTGACTGCCTGCTGCAAACAAAATCTGTCACACAGACGTTGAAGGCCATCAGGGTATGGAGGATCATGATCAATAAAAGGCAATATATTAAAGTTAAAGTCACCTAAAATAAAGAGAGGAAGTCCACCAGCATGCAGATGGGTGTGTAGCAAAGGTGTCAGTGTTACACCAAGATATTTGCAGGATGTTGAGGTGGTCAAGACAGCGGCCGAAGAAGGAAGGGTATAAGAGGATTGAAGGGGATGAAGCTTAGTCGAGAACCGGATGTGGACACACTTTAATGCATTTAGCGCAAGGCCCCACTGCAGGCTCCAAGAGTCAAGGGAAGCAAGATCATCCTGCAGTAAGTTTACATCAGATTGAGATTGAATGGTCTTGTAGAGAACACAGTCATCAGCAAATAGCATGATATTCGAAGAAGAGATTACATCAGGAAGGTCGTTGATGAAAATAAGAAAGAGAAGAGGGCCTAACACACTACCTTGAGGTACACCTGATGTTACTGGAAAAGGTGATGAATTTGCACCACCAAGAGAAACAGACTGTGTTCGGTTGCTCAGAAAAGAATCAATCCAAGAGATGATAGAAGCAGAGAGGCCCAAAGACTGCAATTTGAACATTAAGCCCTGTGTGGAACAACATCAAGGCAGTTTTGAAGTCCAGGAAAAGTGCATCAGTATCAGTTCCTTTGTCAATGGATGATGCGACGATGTGAGTAAACTTGGCAAGAGCAAGTTCACAAGACCAGCCAGGACGAAAGCCAAACTGAAAGGAGAGATGGAATTAGTGGCATGAAGAAACTCTCTGATGTAGTCCGAGACTAGCTTTTCCATAAGCTTGCATACACAAGAAGTGAGACTGATAGGACGGTAGTTAGCTGGAAGTGAAGGATCGCCTTTTTGAACAGAGGCGTAATTCTGCCAGATTTCCATGCCTGAGGTAGCTCAACACAAGAGAGGGACTTGTTGAATATAAGATAGAGATAGGCAGAAAATTCAAGAGGGAAAGATTTTAAAAGAGATCCCGGAATTCCATCAGGACCAGAAGATGACGATTTATATTTCCGAATAGCAGATGATTTAGAAGAAATGGTTATCGAGAAAGTTGGATACGGTTTCGGAGGAATGGAAGTAGCTGGAAAGGCAGAAGTATCAAAAGTGGCAGCAGAGTATGTGGAAGAAAACTGATGGGCAAATGCCTCAACCTTTTCGGATGGTGAACTTGCTAGGCCATCTTGAAGGTTTAAAGACGGGATACAAACTGAACCACGGAACCTATTATTCACCTGCTTCCAGGCATTTTGCAAAGTTCCACGGGAGTTGGAGTTGCATGAGCCGGACCTGAGAGAAAGACTAGAAAGGAGGTTATTTTCATGGTGAAGTTTTGCAGCAGCGAGGTCAGAACAGAGAGAATAATAGATTCTTGAGTAAAGCTCAGAGTAGTGGCGAAATTTGTAGTATTTTCTGCACTGACGAGAAAGATGGCGAATATGCGGGGGGTAGTTGAAGGAGAAGGAATTGGTTCTGGGCCTAATGAGGCGAGTAGGCACAAACTGACTGATGCCGTGGTGAATTATGGATTCAAAATCGCACCAGAGGGGGTTGATGGATGAGTCCAAATACCTGTCACGAAAAGAGGGAAATGATCTGAGCAGGAATTCAGAAAAACCAACACTGTCCATTCGCTTGAAGTCTCTAATCAGGACAGGCGGCTCCAAATCATGAGGTGGGACCGACAGGTTCAAAATGAGTAGAACAGCCAAGTGATCACTTATGCCTGTTTCCACAGAGACGGAATTTAGAATGTGGACAGGCCGCATGAGAAAAATGTCCAAGATAGAGTTAGAAACAGGACGAGTGGGAACCTTGACCAATTGATCAAGGCCGAAGTCAAAACAGAAATCGGTTGCAGCTCGATTGACAGAGAGACCATAACAGCAATTAGGCTTGGGGGAAAGAGTATCCCAATTCAAATCTGGAAGATTGAAATCGCCAGCAATAAGCAAGGGAGTCATCAAATCGGCAAACAAATTAAGGTTAACTAACTGAGTGGTTATTTCATGGAATATCTCAGGAGAGGAATCTGGAGGACGGTAGCCACCAACAACATAGAACGGTTTACCTAATGATTTCAGGGTGAGGGAACATATTAGAAATTCCTGTGAAGAACTAGTATATATAAGGGAAGAAATGAGTGAGCACCGTATCGCAACTAAGACACCACCCCAAATCTGCAGCGATCCCTGCGGTACACAGTGAAAGATGCTGGAAGGAATTCATGGGTGCCAATGCTGTCATCAAGCCAAGTCTCTGTGAGGACAATGATATCAGGATCATGCATTTCGAGAAGTGTTGCGAGCTCAATGGATTTATTACGAATGCTGCGGCAGTTCAATTGGAGGACAGAGAGGTAAGAATTGCAAGATCTTGTCTGGGGAGAACTCGAGGGTATGCCAGGATGCCTATCTGTGTGCAAATAACAATTCTCCTGAACATCAGAGAATTCAGAAAAGGAAGCAGAGGTAAATGGATCAACCAGTATAGCGAGAGACGAAAGAGTGAGACAAGATTTAGGACTTTTTTTAAGCCCTAGGTAGGAGGTCTTCGGAATGAGCGCGGGCAGTTTCCCAACAGCGAGCTTGAGAAGGGTTGGCATATGCTGTGGAACAGATTCCCGAGAACCCTACTTCCATGATGATTGAGATGCAGGTGATCTGCGGCAAGAAAGTTAGAAGGGAGCCAGCAATTAGCATCCAGGAACGAGATGCCCAACTGTTGGCAGAGTGCAGCGATTCTGGAATTCAAGAGGTACAGAGACTTTAAAGGAACACGATCATTAGCAATGACGGCGGAAAAGATCAATCGAGCATCAGGAAATTGATTCCTGCCGCTATGAAAGAGATCAGACAGATTGCGAAGAACAATTTCTGGAGAGGCGCCATTGAGGAGATCATTGACACCACAATGAAGAAGAATAGTGGAGTAAGCTTGGCGTTGGGAATTTGGAATGGCCTTCAATGAGGATGATATGCTGGAAACAGTGGCACCCGGAAGACAGCGGAATTCTGTTCTGGCCGCAGGAAGACAGTTCGAATGCTTGATCATAGAATCCCCAATAACAAGCAAAGTCTTGGGAACTTTCCCTTTGACTTGAGATGGTCCAGATCCAGAGCAAGATGGTGCTGGGGAATGCCTTGAGCACGCGAGTTCGATGGATGGAGAGAGGTTGTTAGAAGTAGCCAGAGTTGGAGCTACAGATCTGGATGAACGAATGGGCTGAGGAGCCTCAGGCACGGAGACAGATGGAGGCTGCACAGTGCCTGGATCAACTGAAGTAACAGAGGACTCCTTGACAGAAACCCTCTGGGCAGGAATAGCCTTTGTTTGAATGGAAGTACCGGAGCAGCCGAAAGGAGCTGCGACTGCACCAGCATAGGAAAGGGTGCCTGGAACAACTCTGGATGCATGACCAAGAGGTGGGAATGAAGAAGCAAGAGAAGCACAAGATCCAATGGGTGAGGCGATAGAAGGGACATCTGAGATCTTGTGAGTTTGACCAGAGCAGTTCAAGAGAGCGAGAGAAAGGGCCCGAGATGACGAATCCCGAGAAGGAGCGGGAAAACCATCCACGCAGTGGGAACAACAACCACAGGAGAGCCCTGCCACCACCTCAGCCGGAGAAGAAGCCATTGTTGTACAAGGCTTGGCCGGCACCGCAGCTGGAGGAGAAGAACAGAGAGCTCTCAATTGAGTGAGGAGGCTTTTCATTTCCCGAAAATCGCCGATGCAATCCTCGCACATCCACAATGCCATGCCGGAATAACCCTTGTTTTGAGCAGCCCGACACATTCAAAATGAAGTAGATGGAGCAACCCTCGCACAGAACCATTTTCCATTGCCAGAGTTCCCAAACTTGCAGTTCACTTGGCAGTGTTTTTCATCCGCAGGAGAATGTAGTGAGGAAGTCGAGGATCTCGAATTCGGGGTCTCCATGATGATTCAAAAAAAACAAAGACAAAGCACAGGAGACAGAAAAATCAGGAGATTTGACTGAGGCAATGAGAAAGCAGAGATAGCCAAGAAATGGATGGAAAGAAGTGTATTAGCTCAGAACAAACATAATTTGAGAGAAAGAGAGAAAAACAAAAACAAGAAACAGAACAAGAAACAGAAATAAACAACAAATAAAATCGAAAAATCGACCAAATCAGCGGAGCACGCACCAAACAACGAAAAACGCGTCCGCACGCGCGAGCAGCCGACGGGAAAAAAAAAGAAAAAATATCCTTCCTCAAGCAATCCAAATAGCCCCATTCACATCCAAGAATATCCCTCCATGCAAGATAGACCACACGCAATAAACACAATCCTCCCATCCCACAGTTTCCCACTCCAACCGACAAATGCTCTTTCAGTGCCGCCATGGCTTCACCTTCCAGGCAAAAGAATCCCACCACACGCTATGCCCCCACCACGACGCTCATCCCTCTTCTGCATCTTTTCCCCTGCCCCTATCAGGAGACCTCACAGACATTCCAGTCTGTTGACCCCACACAACATTCCATCTCCGTGCCACCTCCCCTTCCATCTCCGGAGGGACGTTCCTCCCCCCTAAATCCAGTCTCACACACTGCCAAAAGTCCAATCCATCTTTGTGAATGCTGTCCCACAATTCAACCACTTTCCCGTCCTCCCCCCTGTATGTTCTGAAACCCAATACACAATAAGCACACAAATCATTCGTTTTTGTTTTTTGTCCCCCGTCGCCTGCTGATCCTTCGTCCCACATTTATCCTGACCCCACACTCACACTCGCCCCCTCAGCCCGATTCCTGCTCCCCCGTCCACATTTTGTTGGCACATTGCCCTCGGCCCAGTCCCGACCTCTCAGGATCCTCCCTGCTGCTTCAGCCATTGCCTGACCCACAAACTCAGACCCAGCTGGCGAATAATGAAGTCCATCCGGCCCCAAGCACCCAGGTACCATCTGAACCTTCTCCAGATCAATCATTACAGCTGCACCATACCTCCCATCGCCCTCAAACGCCTGTTCACTGCCAGACATTCCGAATACATGTTCGTCCCGATCCCGCCTTGGCATCACACTGCTGAGCAAGATCTCCACAGATTTTTTCAACTTTTGCCAGCTTCTCTTGCCGTCTTACACACCCTCCATCCTCAGCACCACTTCCGTCTGGCGAACAATCCAGCATGTCGTTTACCCCCACATTCAGCACCACTACCACCTTATCTGACACACACCTCCCTAATTCCCTCTCCACCACTTTTGCCACATCCCCACATTTTGCACCTCAATCCAGAACTTCCTTACCACACCTCCACCTGCCCCTTCTCCACCGCCCTCCAGACCCTTCTCACATTGGTCTCCCACAGCAACACATTCCCCATATCTGCTGCACTCGTTTTCTGCCTGAAGCCGGAACCCGTGCCAAGACAAAACCTGCGCTTCAGACTGTCCGTCACGCTCACCTCCTCAGCTGCCTCCACCCCGGTAACTCTACTTCCATGTGCCTCCATCCCCGCCCTCCGGGCCTCAAATTCCGCATCTCTTCGCTCCAGGCATTCTCTTCAACTGCCTGCACACCTCCTCAGCGACCTCAGCCTGCCTTTGCTTTTGGCCATCCTCCATCACTGTAGCATTGCGAGTCTCCATCTCTCAGAACCCCATCTCCTCCCGCACCACATTTCACAATTCATCCCGTTCAGCAGAACCCCAACCCTCCGTCGTTCCCAGCCACCCTCCCTTTCGCCCCTTTCCCTTGCCCTCACATGACCACTTCATTGCTCTGCACTTCTCACACACATACCATATGTCATCCCTGCTTTTCAAAATTCCATATTCCGCTGCATCCAGTCCCGCACAAAGGCAATGAACCCATACCTCACAAAGCTCGCATCCAACAGCCTCATCCTCGCTACTCACTACCTTCTTGCATTTCCCGCACTGGTCTCTCGCCATACTCAGGCAAGAACTCACACCCAGCCTTGAAAAAGGCTCTTGGTTAGTAAACGGGAAAAGAAAACAAGAAATGAGAAAAACTTATCTTCCTTCCCGTCGACTGAAAGTCACACACCGGACCGGAACACAAATTTTCCGATCGCGATTCCACCGGACCGAATCACTCTGATCCCAAACCGAAGACCATGGATATGTAATGAATCTGCCGAGGCCGACAAACAAACACTCTTTGCAGTTTGTTTCCCACACGTCACGAACCGGAGACGGCGGCGGCCATTTTGAAATTCAAAGATGGCCGACGGCGCATTCTTTTTTTTTTCCAAAACGGCAACACGCGATCGCGGCCTTGAATTTTTTTTTTTTTTGAAAAGCGCGGCAGTATTTTTTTTTCCATTCGGTGTTTTTTTATTCCAAAAAAATTATTGGATTCGAAGCGATTTTCGAATCCTTTTGTCGAATCCGAATCCTGAGTTGCTCGAATCCGAATCCTGTCGAATCCTGACAACCTCGAATCCGAATCCAAGTCGAATCCAGATTCGAATTTCGAATCCTGAATTTTCCAATTTTCAAATTTTCAAATTTCGAATCCGAATCCTGGATTCGGATTCGGATTCGAGCTCGAATCCGAATCCAGGATTCGCACACCCCTAATATCTGAATATTTTGAAACCATGAAAACTGACATTCGAGTCCTCCATTTTTTTTTTTTTTACTGGGGACGGAGTCCCCCCGCCGACGCCACCGTGGGACAAAGTCCAGTGTCAAGAATTAAAAAACAACCAATGCCGTCGGAGAGATGCAAACAAATTTGTGGTGCATGTCAACACCAATGCAGTCTTGCAGTCAACAGCCATTTGGCCAAAAATTGCATCACATTCCGATAGTGCAGTGGACAAAACGCCAGTTTTTAGAATAATGATGCATGGCGTATGAATGACTCAAGCAAAATAAATAGGCCCACAAAGGTGGCATGTCAGGCAGGTCAAAAGGACAAAAATTTCCATGAATCAGTGAAAGATGGAGCTACTCAAATAGCAACAATGCAAACTGTAGTCCATGATATGGCAGCAGAGGTTGCCCAAGTTCAACGTGATCAGGCTTCAAACGCTCAATATATGCGACTGAACAATCTCCTCATCAAGGGATTTACCGTTCCTAGATACATCGGATGGTCGAGACCCCATGGAAGAGATCCTGTCGGGTCTGGCAGCTGCAGTTAAAGTGCCGTTTCGATATGACCAACATGTGGATATAGCACACTATTTGCCACAGCGAAATCCGAACGGTTCCAAGACTGCCGTAGTGCGATTTGTTAGTCGACGGATGAAGAATGTCTACTTGAAGGCTGTTAAGCAATCCAGACCAAAACTCCACGATATTGGTTACACAGACTGTCCAAACACTCCAGTTGTTGCCATGGAACATCTCACGAAGGCTAACGAAGACATATATCGATTGGCCCTCAAATTTAAATGGGATAAAAAGTGGAAATATATGTGGACCAGAGACTGTAGAATATATCTTCGGAAGACAGATGAAGTCTTTTGTACTTGTTCT
>JASGXE010008822.1:0-15311 GCA_030068105.1 Sinentomon sp. SZTP_YWyxl
AGTAGATGAGGAGTACAAGCTGTTTATCATCCCAGCCACCCAACGGAAATGGTACATGTCTCAACCACCTATAAAACACCAACAGCTAGCTTTTTAGTTTTCATTTTTTTTAGTTTTCATTCTTTTAAAATATTCCACAATGCATGACACCCATGAAATAAAATTTTAAAACAATCTCATCAACTTTATGCTTGCATGTTTTCACGAATTTATCGGTGAGAATCGAAAGACGAATGTCAATATTTTGGCCGTTGGAAATTCTGCGCAAATTCATGCTGCACCAGAGAGAACCAATTGTCCAAATGAATGGGATTTTCCACATGAGAGTCCACATGCAGTTTCTTCCCTTTTGAAAGAACTGGGTTTTCTTGTGAACGGCAAATGCCGAAAAACCGAACCATGGACAAAATAGGCAAGGAAGTACACATCTTGAGGAAGAACACATCTTAGGGAATACTGAATCTTTTAAATGGCAATCTTTTGACACCTTTTTTTATGGATTTTTAAGATTTTCTGAACTCGGGCATGTTTATCAGGCTTTGGACGAACCTTAACGGCATTTCTGCACTGAGAAACGAGCCACCGCAGAAAGGCAGCTGTGCCATAAAATAAAATTCCAAAAAGGTGCACCAGAGATGTCAAAAGATTTGGAACCACGTCTCTACCTAGATGAAATTCAATAGTTTTCTTCCAATCTATGCAGCAGACGGAGATGGTTTGGTTTCACAATCCGGACAAACGAACTTTGATTCATTCATTTCCCTGCTTTTTATGCATTCAAAGTGCATCCAGTCACGACACTCGTCACAAAATACCATATCCTTTGAAAGAGGATGAATGCAATTTGTGGCAGCACACTTGTCAAAGTTTCCGACCCACAAAGAGTTCGAAATTGACATTAAGAGATCGAGTGTAGAGCTGTATTGCCTTGGAACAGAACTGCAGCTCGCTGGGAGGGCCATAATCTGAGATACCGGCTTTACGAGTATCTGCTGATGGTTTCTGCTTCCTTTTGGCTGCTGCTTTGGCGCGTCTCTTTGCCTGCCAATGATGAAAGCAGAATCCGAAATTCCTGCATTCTTCTGATCAAATGTGATAATTTTTTTTCCGATCCATGATCTCATCGATGATCTTATCTGTTCCGATGATGACTGCAAGTCTGCTGGATCAATTGGGATCCCACATAGTAGATTAGCATAGATGCACACATGTATGCCGCAATCATATGAATTCTGCTGGGAAGGGATATCATTCGCCACCCATAGCTTCCAAAGGTCTAGCTCAAATGGAATGTTATCACACATGTGTTGGTGTGCGACGAAATTTACCAGGAGTAGTTCCAAATCTGAAATGCAAGCAAACAAAAGAATACCGACAAGTAGAGCACACTGAAAATGGTGATATGGAATTGGCACCGCTAAAACGAAATCA
This sequence comes from Sinentomon sp. SZTP_YWyxl, assembly GCA_030068105.1. NCBI lineage: Eukaryota > Metazoa > Arthropoda > Protura > Sinentomata > Sinentomidae > Sinentomon > Sinentomon sp. SZTP_YWyxl. Next base: position 1,432 of record JASGXE010008822.1, read on the forward strand.
GCAGTTTCAATCATCTTTTGTGATTTCTTTGCCATTTCAGTCAATTGAAAGGCAATTCCAGCAATTGTGGATTCACGAATTTCCACGAAATTTCAAAATTGCCGCGAATTTCGCCGGTTCCCGCGAAATGCAGCCTGTTCCGGCGATACTATGAGAAACCACTGCATTTTTCCCTTTTTCAAGGAGCACAATTCCCTGCTGCAGACCTGCAGGTGCTGACCGTGCGCAACACCTGTGAACTGCGATGTGCATTCAAGCTTTGGAATTCTGATGCAGAGACAGACGAGACTCACACATCCATGTGTTCCATATCTTCATCGCTTCCTTCCGTACCTGAGTGTTCCATGTCAACAACGCCAACACAAACAAGAACTATAACCAGAATCTGAGCTGCATTAAACAGGTGTCTTTTCGGGAGAAAACTAGTTCTGAAGTGTTCTGAGAGTGGTTTTCAGGAAGCAATTTTATAAGATGTCTTTGGCTTCTGGGGGGCTTCGCCCCCCAGACCCCCCACCAGGGGCTCTGCCCCTTGGAACCCCGCCGGGGGGCTCCAGCCCCCCGGTTCTGGGCGCCTGCGGCGCCATGCACTGGCGCCCCCCCCCTTGACAAAAGGCTGGATCCGCCACTGGCCAACAGGATGGGAGTGATTTTGGGGAGGGAGTCCTCCTAATACTGATGTTTTAGCTTTTCATCAATAATTTTGTGTGTAATTGATGTTTCTCAGGAAATATATGTATTCTAAGCATTTTGGCAATTTATTGACTTCCACAACAAGAAAATAACCTGACGTTTGCTGGATTTTTGGAGGAATTCAGACTCCAAATGCACTCGTGCTGGCAATTTTTACATTATCACTGCATTGTCAGAAATCAAATCAATGAGCCCACCTGGACACAGGTGGACTTCTTCCGATTCCTGTGGAACGTCTGCTTTTTCAGCACTATCAGCCTGGTCATTTCCATGTGAGGGTTCTGCTTCTTCATTCACTTGTGATGATTCCGATGCTTCTCTCACTGCAGCATGGAGCTCTTGTGGGCTTGCAGACATAATTACAACACATTTCTGCAATGCAAGAATAAAGACCAATTGGACTAAATGCGTTAAAATGTCCGTGTTTACAAAAGAAAAGTGATGAAGGAACTACTTTTGGCATTCATGTTGTTTTCTCAGTAAACTGTTGTCTCCTAATCACTATTTTTTGTTCTTCATCAGAGATCAAAAATGAAGTGCAATTTATGGGGGGGGGGTTTGTGGGACTGGATGCCAGGCAACACGAACCCCAATAATAATTTGGGTTCTTTTAGATGAACTTCAATAAATTGGTCAGGTATCTAATTTGACAATCCACCACATTCCCACAAGCCCTGAAAATCCTCACAAATGGGCCCATTCCGGAGTATTTCGATTCTGTGATATATTTTAGCAAGCCTCCGTGGGCAGGAACAATATGCTTCTGGAAGGAAACAGGGAAAGACAGGGCTGAAATCCTTTGCCTACAAATTGGGGACATCACTTCCATGAATTCAGAGTAGCTTAGCCTGTGAAATTTAACATCAGGTACAGGGATGTGTAAGCGTACAACACAGGACGGGTAATGCGTGATGGATAATACGTTTGCTTTGTTAACGCATACAAAACCTTTAGACGTAGAAAACCTTAGTTACAAAACCTTCATGAAAGCTTGTGATGGTGGCTATGTAACCAAATGTATGTGGAAGAGTAAAACGTTTATTCTACATGGACACAGTCCAATATTTAACATGTAGGCCTATGTACCGAGAGGATGGTGGTGAAACTTTGCAAAAATACCTACGCACTTGTTCAATATTTATTTTTGTGATAGATTTTGTACTGAGCTGAGAGTTGCGGCAGATTTGGATTATCTATCCCATGTTGACATAGATAATGCTGATATAATTATCTATCCATATACCATCATTGCCTCATCTCTTTCATGTCTAGTTTCAAAAAACTGGATGAGTGGCAAAAGGAAAAACGACCACACTCTCAGGTATTTCTTCACAGAAGCTCACATCAAAAAATTCCTTGTTATCCCCAGATTCATTACACGATCTGTCATTTTTTTTCTCAAGGATTAAGGTTTGTCGAATAATTCATTCACTCGAATAGTCAGTCATGCAGGATTTCACACACAAAAAAGATGTTTGCTGTCATGACTGTTTTTCTTATTGTTGGCCTGTGAACACTTTCTCTTCATCGATATTAAAAGGGATACTTCTCAAGCCCTGCAACTACCGCCAACACTTTATTTTCTCACGTGTTTCCTTCTATTTGCCCATTAGGTACCCAAGCAAGCAGTGCCGAGATCCTGCCAAAACAAGTTAATCCTACATGTCACTTGGGATAGACAACTTTTGGGAAAAGTAAAGCCTGCGATAGACGGGCGAATGCAGTTTGCCAAACAAAGTTAGCTGAAACGATAGACACAAAACAAACTTTGTTTGGCAAACTTTTTATTTTTAAATATGATAACAATAATAATTATTGAAAAATATTTATTGTTTTCGAAAAAGTTTGCCACAGAGTTTTTCGTGTGTTTTCCTTAGAAAACCGTTTCAGCTAACTTTGTTTGGCAAACTTTGCTCGTCTGTAACAGGCTCAGGAGTGGCAGTGGCAAATGGCAAGACTGCAAGGAAAGGCTTAAATTGTGCGGGCTCCCTCTGGCTCTCAAAGCCGGACGCCCCTGAAGGCCCCGGCTCCAAGAGCCAGCTGCCCTTTTTCTCTGGAAAAAGTGCAAGCCCTTGCCATTGCAAGCGAACAGAACAAAAACAACAAACAAAAAACCAGTGAAAAACTCCTGCAAATGATTTTGATGGTTTTATCCCCAATCAATAACCATCAGTGGTCTTCGGTTCTTCTTGGTGCCAGGAAATTCATGGGTGACATGAATGAACGCAATGGCAACATTTTTTGGAACGCTTTGGTGAAAATTCACGTGGCAGCAACGTTGATGGCACGGTGGAATTTGAGACATTTTTCGGTGGCATAGACGTGTCTTTAACCCGAAGTGCCAGCAAAAAGAAAATTTCCATGGCAGTATCCCATGCGGCCCGGGACGTCTAGCAGTTCTTCTTTCACAGGAGGCGATGGACATGACGTGATCAGAAATGCCACGTAATGCCTACGAAATGCCACCGTCTCGCATGTCATAAGCAATAAATAAAGTACCTACAGCTTTTGTCGAAAACAGGATGACTCAGTTGGTAGAGCATTAGTCTCATAGTCAGGGTTCGATTCCTCGTCGATGGTGATTTTTTCAGTTTTTGCACGTGCATCACCGAAAATCCACACTGGCGGCCATGTATGGGTGCCATGGTGCTTGCAACGTTATTTGGAGACAGCCGGCATATCACGGTAATTCACGTGGCCAGGAACGTTGCTGCCACGCTTCTTGCCACCCAAAAGGAACGTGGCGGCAACGCTCTCTGCTGCTAGGGCCTTCTATTAAAGGGCCCAAAAGCCCTTTTCAAAATTCTCCTGCCCTTTTCATATGTTTGGGAGCCGGCCATATTAATTTTTCAATTTAAGCACTGCATGGTGTAAAATTCTTGAATTGTAAATTTGAAAAAATGTTTAGTGTTATGAATGGATAGATGTCATGTCAGGCCAGAAAACAAAACAAAAAATACATTGCAAATATAGAATCACCATGTTTCTAAAAATTGGGCTTTGGAACGTGAAAAAAAATTTGCTCATAAACCAGAAAAAGAAAACTGTGCAAATGGCTTCTTTTACAAAAAGCGTAGGTATACCTATATTTGCAACGCACACAAAAGGAATGGCAAACAAATGGTCAGTGGCTGCAGCGAATGTCAATTGTGATGTCACAGTACGGAAAATTGAAAACTGAATTTGATTAGGTACCTACCTTCCTACTTAGTGTCATGTTGTGACATGTGAAAAGGTGAGTTCAAAAAAAAAACTTTCTTCTCTGAAATATTAAATTTTTGAAAACTTTCGAGTGGAACGAAACATGGTAGGTTATTATTATTATTATTTAATTTTAATTTGCATGGGAAATCCCTGCGCAAATTACAAGGCGGATAAAACAAAACAAACAATAGCAAGCAGATAGTATTGTCACAGTGTACAAATTAATTTTGAATGGAACGCAGAAAACAATGATAAGCAAGACAACATTCAAACATCCTGGCAGAAGAAATCTAGCTCATGCTCTGTAAAACGTTTTTCTTAAAAGTTTCAGCACTCACGTCACGAGCATTGCCAAACACCTCGGAGCTCAAAGCATTCCACTCCCTCACAGTTCTGCACACAAAAGAATACTTCCCCACATCTCTGCTGACAATCCTTGACCGGAGTTTAAAATCATGGTCATGCCTGCCTCTGTAGTTAGGGGGAAACAGATATTCCTTCAGACCTGACCAACCTCCAACGTTGTTGAGGCAGTGAAATAACCCAACTAATCTTGAGGCAGATCTACGTTTAGATAAGGAAAGCCAACCCAAGTCAGATAACAGAGAAGTGATGCTGCTGGGGAAAGAGTAGCATCCAGTCACGAAGCAAGCTGCTCAGGTTAAGTCAAAGCAGCCAAAGATTGGACAGTTTGACCAAAATTGTTTGGTACTTTTGATTCTGTTGGAATGTGTTTAAGCAAATTAAGCCATGTGTGGCTGGCATGTAGCCTGGCGCTGTGCTTAATCATTGTCATAAGAATCTGCATCATCAAGCTATCTAAAAACGAGAATATTCCTGGCAAGAATTTGAGAAAAATATCTGGTGTTTACCTTTTTGAAATGTCACAATGCTGCAACACATGACAATGTGAAGATGAATTCGTTTGATTTTGAAAAAGGCATAATCTTTGGAGTACGAATTATGAATGTCAGGATAGTGGACATTAGGCCAACTACCCAATGAAAATAACACAATATATACCAGCATTTTAAATGAGAGCAACCAATTACAATTTTGAGAGTATCTTAAGTAGGCCTACGGAAAGGGGGCAGAATCGTGCCTGTGTCCCATCTCATCACCATTCTTGGTAGGAAAATTGAAGAACTCAGATTCTCTCATGCCAAAGGTAAGTAGGTAATTTGGAAAGATGACTCACCAAGCATTTGCAGGTTGCATGTCTTGAGAAACCAGTGGGGTTGCACAGTCTTCATATGCTGGGGATGGTGAAGAAAAAAAGAAAGTTGAGAAAATTCCGAAGAAATGAGAAGCTAGGAATTTATTTTTTGGTAAAAATAAGACCAGGTTAACCAGACCTGGTCTAAAAGTAACAATGTGATCGAAAAAAAAAAGAATTTTGATCGAAAAAAATCCAGTTTGAAGAAATTGGTTTCAGAAAAACTGGTCCACGGCAGTATTCGAGTGGAAAAATGAGACAATGCAGCTGTCTTCGGTGCTCCAAGGAGTCCCATCGCAATTCAGAAATCATTTCAGAAACACTCTCATGCCAATCAAATATACCCAAGACAAATCGTGCACCCTTGCATTGAATGACTTCGAATTGATCAATTCGGGAAAGTTGATAAGGGTCCCAGAGAGCACTTGCATATTCAACAATTGATCTAACGGTTGAAAAATAGAGTATGCTTTTAACTTTTCTACTGGATGCAGAGTAATTCCGGAGAAGAAAGCGAAGCTGAGCGCGTGCCCGATGCACGATGTCATCAATGTGCATTCCTCAGGAAAGGTTTTTGGTTTTGTGCGAACCAAACGTATTTCACACAGTCTGGCATGGAAATAGAGGAATCATTGTACACATGGTTTTGGATTTACTTGCATCACATTCATTTCACACCACCCTTTTGGAATTTGGAACCCGACACCCCAAAATTATGCCAATTCTTCTTAGACTGCACAGACACAGCACACCGACGCGGGTGTGACTAAAATGCTGAACCTGCTTGTCCTGCTGGAAACCTGCTTGTCCTGGTGGTAATGGTTAAATAGGTTAGGTGAGTTATATTAGGTTTTCCTAACCTAAACTAACCTCACCTAACCCTGACCTAACCCAAACCTGGCCATTACCAGCAGGACAAGCAAGACAAGCAGGTTCAGCGTTTTAGTCACTTCTCACCGACGTTGTGCAGTTGCGTTTTATATCTCCAATGCAAGCAAAACTACCCACCTAATATCGGCCAATTTCGCCCCGAGTTGAAGGTCGATTAAAAATAGAGCATCCGGGACACACACATCCCACTGGGTCAGCAACCAGCGTGTGTGACAAATATGTCCCATAGGTATCGATTTCTTGTGAACTAAATGTCTGACCATTGGGAAATACCATGGAACGTCTCCATTGGAAGCGATATTTGGTTGTTACCAGTGACAGGGATAGAATGGGACAGAGGGAGAATAGGACTGAGGTAGAACAGGACTGAGGGGATTGAGGCAGACCGTAAAATGAGACTGAGGTGAAATGGGACTGGGTAGAATGGGACTGGTGAAGAATGGGACTGTAAAATGGACATTGCTCAAAAGAGGACAGCGCATCGGTTTCCAAATAAGGCGGAGGAATAAAGTCTGGCGATGCAGACAAATTGCCAATGGGCAATTATTTGTTAGTGGCAATGTTTATTTTTCATAATGTTAAAAAGAAAATAAAAGACAAAAAGCACAGGTCATACCTTGCATAAGTGGTCAGATGCAGATGTCATCAAGAGAGTCCAGAGTGGAAGAGTTGACCAGTTCAAATAGGTGCATGTTGCTGGTTGCGGACATGAATTGTGGCCAGTTTAGTTTTATTTCAGTCGAGAAGTGATAAGGCCACACGGTTCAGTAAGTAGACCCTATGCAGAAATTAGGATGCCAAAAAAAAGGAGAGAAAGAAATGGGGGGAAGAAATTAGTAATTTTGCTATGAAGACTAACTATCTAAACATCTAGTTTTGAAGAAATCACAACAGTGAATTGCTTTTCAGGTGAATGCAAGATTTCAGCTGGCAATGCAAGTTTGTTCCACAGAAAAAGGTTGCGATTAAAAAAGGAATACCTGTCTACATTTTTGAAGAGTATAGTTGGCACAAATGAAATTGCCTTGCTAGCTCTTGTATTATGGTCATTCCGAGTGAAGATCCAGGGCCCATCCCCCCAGCCACCTTTGTTGACAATGCAATTCCTGAATGCAGACAGTCCATGAAGTAACCGTCTTTTGTTGAGGGAATCCCAGCCCAAATCCGTCAACATGCTTGTCACACTTGCATCAAAAGCAAAATTTCCTGTTACGAACCTAGCTGCCCTTCTTTGCACAGCCTCAATTGCATCAATGTGACATTTTTGATAAGGGCTCCATGTGGTGGTAGAATATTCTAGCAAAGGCCTTACAGTTGAAAAATACAGAATTGACTTTATACGCCGTGAAGCATGATTGTAATTGCGAATGAGAAAACTTAGTTGATGCCATGCCTTTTTAACAATCTTTTGGATATGAGGGAGTCCAGCTGAGCTTGCTGTTAAAATTTAAACCCAAGTACTTCACACAATCTGGTCTGGATAGCACAGCGGAATTCACAGAATAATCAAACAACAGGGGGTTAGTGGAGGATGAAAATGACATGGCCGAAGTCTTGGGGACGCCAATTTCCATTAAATTCTGCTCACACCAGTCATTTATTTGTTCCAGATCAGTTTGAAGTGCGACACAGTCCTCGAGGGAATGGATAACTCTGTACACCACGATGTCGTCAGTAAAAAGTCTGATGGGAGACTTCATATGAGATCATTAATATATGAAAGAGAAGTGGGACACAAACAGAGCCTTGTGGAATGCCACTAGTGACAGGACAGGTTGGGGATCTGATTGATCCTGGTTGATTAAGACCTGGAAATATCTATCGCTCAAAAAGTTACATATCCAGAAGTATAGATTTTCTGGGATGGAGAGTATAGAAAGCTTCCAGCAGAGTAAAGGAATAGATACCCTGTCGAATGCCTTCACAAGGTCTATGAATATTGCATCTGTTTGAATTGACCTGCCTAAATTTGACGAAAACTCATGAACAAAACCTGTGAGTTGGGTTTCACAGGAGTGACCAGACCTAAAACCATGTTGGCCATGAAAGAAAAAGTCCTTGCTTTCAAGAAGATAGCAAAGATACCCTGCCACCATCTTCTCCATCAACTTAGCTGATGCACTTATTAAGCTGATGGGCCTGAAACTGGAAACAGACAGTGGCAGGCCACCCTTTGGAAGGGGCCTAACAAACAATACCGTACTGCGCTTCCAATCCAAGGGTATAGAGTTTAATGCCAGGGAGGATGAAAAGAGAACAAAAAGAAACTTTGCCACAACTGTGCAGTGATTCTTTATGAACATCATGGGAATTGAATCGATAAGGTCAAATGTTGAATTATTACATGACCTTATTGATCTGACCAAAGGCTCAAAGGAGATAACATCAGCATCTCTTAGCAAATTGCTGGGACGTGGACAATCTGAAGGCATCGAGTACCCCTTACCATTCATATGCTCACGAATTTTGTGCGCAAATGAAGTGCAAATGGAGCCCGAATTCTTCTCTGCTACGGCAGGAGGGGTAACAGATGTCCTACTGCGATGGAATGGTCTGCTTGGGTGTCTGAGGTGATTGCTATATGACTAGGCCCCGTCCACATTCCGATGATCTCTTCGCGGTCCTTTCCCCTCCTTTTCCCTTTACCCCTCCTTTCGATAATGCAGCCGACGGTCGCGTTTCCTTCCCATCCCTTCCCTGGTATATGATGAACCTCTGCTGTTCACAATTGATGATTGCCTTTATGGCATGAAAACCTGTAGAACAGAGTAAATCTGATACCGATACCGATACCAATGACCAGAATTGTCTGGTGGTGATCATATCGTTCACCGCCAAGCCCCTCAGGAATTTTCTTTCTGATGCAAGAAGTTCCCTCTGATAGGCTTTTAAGGACTGAATATAGCGGGGGATTGATGCTGGGTGATTAGAACAGTTTTTGAACAAATTTGTTAGAGAGAGGTACTAAGATCTCAGCCTTGGGGTAAACCAATAAGGAAAAGAATGGTTCTCTATTTTTACATTTCTCTAAAAATGTGTATGAGACTGGGGCAGAATGTAACTGGGGAAGAATGGTACCTACTGGGTAGAATGGGACTGGAGCAGAAGTGGACAGAGGCCGACAAAAAATTCTGCTTCATAGTCCCATTTTGCCTCAGTCCGTTCCATCCCAGTCCCCCCGTCCCATTTGGAGCGCTGGATTTTTCAGCTGACTGGTGGTTGTTTCAGTGACTCTTTGCTTTGACAGGTGCGCTCTATAACTGTTTTTGAGGGGGGCAGTAAAAAAAAAGTGGAGCAGATGTGCTGGAGGGGGTGTGACTAAAACGCTGAACCTGCTTGTCCTGCTTGTCTTGCTTGTCCTGCTGGAAACCTGCTTGTCCTGCTGGTAATGGTTAAATTGATTAGGTTATTGTTAGATTAGGTTATCCTAACCTAAACTAACCTCACCTAACCCTGACCTAACACTAACCTGGCCATTACCAGCTGGACAAGCAAGACAAGCAGGACAAGCAGGTTCAGCGTTTTAGTCACTTCCCGCTGGAGGCACACCAACTACAGCAGCATGAGAGGAACCACTGGGACATTTTTGTTCAATATGTCGGTGCCACCGAAAAACAAGAAAAATCTGCTGGAACATGTGCCCCAGTGTCCTTTTCAGGCTGAATATAATCACAAAAGGATGGGGTGAAAAGGAGCAATTTTTCTGTGTCCCTCACACAACAACTCCCGCTTCAAAACTCATTGAAATCATCAAAAACGTTCCTGCGAAAAAAGCAAAAAACTGCGCTTCGCCCCTCGTTGCCACAAACTTTTTTTTTGAACTTGAAACTGCATCAAGACTCAAGTGAGGTTTGTGGCTTCTTTTCGCCAGACACATGCAACATGCATTTGATGCATTGCATCAAGGAGACGTCGTCAGACACACCAATTGAACTGGAATGGAACTGTGCATTTTTGAACATGGCTTCCGAAATTTGCAGCGTGTTTCGCCGATTTTCTGTCACACACGTCCCAGCAGGAATCATGTCACACTGTGTCTTTGTTCGAATCCACGTCGATCTGACCAAACCTGACCTCGAAACGCTGGTGTGACAGTTGCAGGGCATGACCATTGTGCGCGGTCCCCCCAGGAGCACTGAGAAACGTCTTGACGTGGTGCATGGTGCACTGATCTGTTGCTCATTTGCGTCGGTCCATTGGCGTTGGATTTTACTTTGTGACTCCGGACTCTTTGTCCTTCGAACTCATCGGCGGGGGGACTCTGTCCCCAGTTAAAAAAAAAGCCACAATCAGGGGCACAATCGAAAAGAGGCGAACAGGGCGAAAAAGGCGAACAGGGCCTATAAGGTCAAGACGGTCTTGCAGAAAACCAAGGAAGTTGATGCAGGGCTCAACAGACAAAAAAGAACCCGATCAATCAGAAGACGAAAGGACATGCGAGGAAATGAACAGAGTCTTTCAAATGTCGGCGCATAATTTCTGTTTCTAAACAAAATTCAATGTCCGGGCCTGTCCGGGTCCTGTCCGGGGCCTGTCCGGGCCTGTCCGGGTCCTGTCCGGGCCTGTCCGGGCCTGTTCGGGCCTGTCCGGGTCCTGTCCGGGCCTGTCCGGGCCTGTCCGGGTCCTGTCCGGGCCTGTCCGGGTCCTGTCCGGGCCTGTCCGGGTCCTGTCCGGGCTGTCGGGTCCTGTCCGGGCCTGTCCGGGTCCTGTCCGGGCCTGTCCGGGGCCCTGTCGGGTCCTGTCCGGGCCTGTCCGGGCCTGTCCGGGCCTGTCCGGGTCCTGTCCGGGTCCTGTCCGGGTCCTGTCCGGGCATGTCCGGGCCTGTCCGGGTCCTGTCCGGGCCTGTCCGGGTCCTGTCCGGGCCTGTCCGGGGTCCTGTAGGGCCTGTCCGGGTCCTGTCCGGGTCTGTCGGGCCTGTCCGGGCTGTCCGGGCCTGTCCGGGTCCTGTCGGGTCTGTCCGGGCCTGTCCGGGCCTGTCGGGCCTGTCCGGGCCTGTCGGGGTCCGTCCGGGTCCTGTCCGGGCCTGTCCGGGTCCGTCCGGGCCTGTCCGGGCCTGTCCGGGTCCTGTCCGGGCCTGTCCGGGCCTGTCCGGGCTGTCCGGGCTGTCCGGGTCCTGTCCGGGCCCGTCGGGCCTGTCGGGTCCCTGTCCGGGTCCTGTCCGGGCCTGTCCGGGCTGTCCGGGTCCTGTCCGGGCCTGTCCGGGCCTGTCCGGGCTGTCGGTCGCTGTCCGGGCCTGTCCGGGCCTGTCCGGTCCTGTCCGGGTCCTGTCCGGGCCTGTCCGGGCCTGTCGGGCCTGTCCGGGCCTGTCCGGGTCCTGTCCGGGCCTGTCCGGGTCCTATCCGGGCCTGTCCGGGTCCTGTCGGGTCCTGTCCGGGCCTGTCCGGGTCTGTCCGGGCCTGTCGGGCCTGTCCGGGCCTGTCCGGGTCTGTCCGGGTCCTGTCCGGGTCCTGTCCGGGCCTGTCCGGGCCTGTCCGGGTCCTGTCCGGGCCTGTCCGGGTCCTGTCCGGGTCCTGTCCGGGCCTGTCCGGGTCCTGTCCGGGCCTGTCCGGGCCTGTCCGGGCCTGTCCGGGCCTGTCCGGGTCCTGTCCGGGCCCGTCCGGGCCTGTCCGGGTCCTGTCCGGGTCCTGTCCGGGCCTGTCCGGGTCCTGTCCGGGCCTGTCCGGGCCTGTCCGGGTCCTGTCCGGGTCCTGTCCGGGCCTGTCCGGGTCCTGTCCGGGCCTGTCCGGGCCTGTCCGGGTCCTGTCCGGGCCTGTCCGGGCCTGTCGGGGCCTGTCCGGGCGACTGTCGGGTCCTGTCGGGTCCTGTGGGCCTGTCCGGGCCTGTCGGGGCCTGTCCGGGCCTGTCGGGTCATGTCCGGGTCTGTCCGGGTCCTGTCCGGGCCTGTCCGGGCCTGTCCGGGTCCTGTCCGGGAGTCCGGGCCTGTCCGGTCCTGTCCAGGCCTGTCAGGGTCCTGTCCGGCCTGTACGGGTCCTGTCCGGGTCCTGTCCGGCCTGTCGGGCCTGTCCGGGCCTGTCCGGGCTTGTCCGGCCTGTCCGGGTCCTGTCGGGCCGTCCGGGCCGGTCCGGGTCCTGTCCGGTCCTGTCCGGGCCTGTCGGGGCATGTCGGGTCCTGTCCGGGCTGTCCGGCCTGTGGGTCCTGTCCGGGCCTGTCGGGCCTGTCCGGGGCCTGTCCGGGCCGTCGGGCCTGTCCGGGTCCTGTCCGGGTCCTGTCCGGGCCTGTCCGGGCGTGCTGTCCGGGTCTGTCCGGGCATGTCCGGGCCTGTCGGGTCCTGTCCGGGCCTGTCCGGGCCTGTCGGGTCCTGTCCGGGTCCTGTCCGGGCCTGTCCGGGTCCTGTCCGGGCCTGTCGGGGGCTGTCGGGTCCTGTCCGGGCCTGTCCGGGCCTGTCGGGCCGTACGGCCTGTCCGGGTACTGTCCGGGCCTGTCCGGGTCCTGTCCGGGTCCTGTCGGGCCTGTCGGGCCTGTCCGGGCCTGTCCGGGCCTGTCCGGGCTGCGGGTCATGTCCGGGCCTGTCGGGTCCTGTCCGGGCCTGTCCGGGTCCTGTCCGGGCCTGTCCGGGTCCTGTCCGGGTCCTGTCCGGGCCTGTCCGGGTCCTGTCCGGGTCCTGTCCGGGTCTGTCCGGGCCTGTCCGGTCCTGTCCGGGGCCGCGGGCTGTCCGGGCCTGTACGGGGTCCCTGTCCGGGCCTGTCCGGGTCCTGTCCGGGCCTGTCCGGGTCCTGTCCGGGGCCTGTCCGGGTCCTGTCCGGGCCTGTCCGGGCCTGTCCGGGCCTGTCCGGGCATGTCCGGGCCGTCCGGGTCCTGTCGGGCCTGTCCGGGCCTGTCCGGGCCTGTCCGGGTCCTGTCCGGGCCTGTCCGGCCTGTCCGGGTCTGCGGCCTGTCCGGGTCCTGTCCGGGCCTGTCCGGTCCTGTCCGGGCCTGTCCGGGCCTGTCCGGGTCCTGTCCGGGCCTGTCCGGGTCCTGTCCGGGCCTGTCCGGGTCCTGTCCGGGTCCTGTCCGGGCCTGTCCGGGGCCTGTCGGGCCTGTCCGGGCCTGTCCGGGCCTGTCCGGGTCCTGTCCGGGCCTGTCCGGGTCCTGTCCGGCCTGTCCGGGTCTGTCCGGGCCTGTCCGGCCTGTCGGTCCTGTCCGGGCCTGTCCGGGTTCTGTCGGGCCTGTCCGGGTCCTGTCCGGGCCTGTCCGGGCCTGTCCGGGTCCTGTCCGGGCCTGTCCGGGCCTGTCGGGTCCTGTCCGGGCCTGTCCGGGCCTGTCCGGGTCTGTCCGGGCCTGTCCGGGCCTGTCCGGGTCCTGTCCGGGCCTGTCCGGGTCCTGCGGGCCTGTCCGGCCTGTCGGGCCTGTCCGGGCCTGTCCGGGTCTGTCCGGGCCTGTCCGGGCCTGTCCGGGCCTGTCCGGGCCTGTCCGGGTCCTGTCCGGGCCTGTCCGGGTCCTGTCCGGGCCTGTCCGGGCTGTCGGGCCTGTCCGGGCTGTCCGGGCCTGTCCGGGTCCTGTCCGGGCCTGTCCGGGCCTGTCCGGGCCTGTCGGGCCTGTCCGGGCCTGTCCGGGCCTGTCCGGGCCTGTCCGGGCCTGTCCGGGTCCTGTCCGGGCCTGTCCGGGCCTGTCCGGGCCTGTCCGGGCCTGTCCGGGCCTGTCCGGGCCTGTCCGGGTCCCGTCCGGGCCTGTCCGGGCCTGTCCGGGCCTGTCCGGGCCTGTCCGGGCCTGTCCGGGTCCTGTCCGGGCCTGTCCGGGTCCTGTCCGGGCCTGTCCGGGCCTGTCCGGGCCTGTCCGGGTCCTGTCCGGGCCTGTCCGGGCCTGTCCGGGTCCTGTCCGGGCCTGTCCGGGCCTGTCCGGGCCTGTCCGGGTCCTGTCCGGGCCTGTCCGGGCCTGTCCGGGCCTGTCCGGGTCCTGTCGG
>JASGXE010008823.1:0-18185 GCA_030068105.1 Sinentomon sp. SZTP_YWyxl
TTGTTGCCACATTGGCTGGGGCATTTTGTTGCAAAAATAGGGCCTACCTATCATTCTGCGAGATTGTTTAGCTGCATCTGCATGATAATTTTTTGTTGTCGCTCTCAGGTTGATCATCTTTTGACATTTCCTTATCTTTTAATGTATTCTTTCCTTGATGAGAATAAAAAAGATATCGACCAATGATGTCACCCTTTTGCTGAAAGTACCGACATGAAAGCTTTGTTCCGAGGCCATTAAAAAAACAACTTTTCTGCATTTCTGTTGCTGGAAACTGAACCTTTGCAAGCATGCACAGCACATTTAAAGAAAACAGCTGCATCTCTTTCAACAACCATGGCACTTTTCTGCTCGTGCCCTGAAAACTGACTGTAAGAAACTGGTTTTCTCTTCAGGTGAAATGTCGATGTCGGAACAGGTCATTTTTTTCTCCAAAGCCATTGTCCGATTCATTTTTACGTCGAGCAGCCAAATCTCTTTGGAAACGTACAAATTTGGTAAATAAACGACATCTGTATCCCCATTTAGCCTGTGAATTTGGCAGAGAACAGTTGAAATTATTCGGCATGCACGCAACGGTTCGGACAATTTTTGGAAACTGATGTGTGAAGGAAGTTGTACGCACGTGAGAATTGTGCACTGGTGCAATGTCTCACGTCCGGACAGTCTTCCGGCCTCTATGGCAAACTGTCTGGTCATGAAAGTGCATGGCATCGACAAGTAAACAGTCTGGACGTTCTGTCCACGGAATGACGGCTGGGTTGGACCGCCGTCTATAAAACGGGGAAGATTGGGACCAAAAGAATTGTTTCCAAAATTGTGCAGAGCATTCATTTGTTGCAGACTTCCATTTTTGAACAAATAACCTCCCTACCTCCCTACCTGCCAAAGGAGCCATTTTCGGCTTCTATGTGTCTGCGTTTACCTTGCATGTGGGGCCAAAACCAAAGAAAAAAGAACGAACTTTCAATGGATCTTGGATCATCACCCGCTGTTCATTCAATGAGCAACTGCACGACTGACGGTATGACTATATTTTCATTCTCAATTGACTTTTGTTTTGTTCTATTTAAATTTGTCTTTGATGGAGCTTCAAAAATGGAAATGAGTCTTTTGATTCTTGTCGTGAATGTTACCTAATATCCTTCCGCATTATTAACCCCATCGTCAGTCCTTTTTATCCAACACCATTTGGTTTGTTACCTTTTTGGCCAATTACAATAAAACACACTTTACATTGAAATGACGATGTGGTGCCTGATGCACAGAATTTTAATTTGTGAAAACCATCGCCTAGGTTTTTTTTTTTTAAATAATCCCCGACACTGGGCGTTGCCTTACATTTGTCATGGTGGGAAGCCAGTGATGGCCCCAGTTTAATAAAATCTCACCTGATCAACCGAGGGTACCAGAAGTCACCAGACTGGGAAAAATCGCAACTGTTTCAATCAAATGTAGGTAGGTAACTAAGGGCAGGGCAACACAGAAAACATTCTGTAGCACCTGTGCCCTGCCCTTCTGCTGAGAGCTGAGCAAACTTGCAAGTAACAACCAGTGTCAAACTAACGTGCCCCTGTTAACCATACGTTTTGCCATATCGAGTGTTCTCACCACGACATTGTTTTTATCTTCTTTCTCTGGAGGTCACTTGTTCCTAAATTTGTTCATCAGGCCTACAAGCAGCATTGTATGTTTTCTGAAATTGCCGCTAGGCCTAAAAGAATAAAAATCCGGTGGTGAAGAATGTCTTCGACAATTTTCAACTCCGACGATAACTCTGCTGATAGAAATGTTGAGATTTGGAAGATTAAAAAACTCATCAAACGTTTGGAAATGGCAAGAGGGTATGTTCCTGATGGCAATATTTCACAATTTACTTTTATTTTTTTCTTGGAATGAATGAAATGTAGGTCGGTAGGCTCACAACTTCAGGACCTAAGGTTTTCTATGCTTTCAAAGTGATGTCTCTGTTTGTGTGGCTCTAGAGGCCTAAGAAAAAGAGTGCATAAATTGGCTGGGTGCCAAGGCAAAATAAATGGTAAAATACAGAGGCACAAAGGCCTGCCTCCATCTGAATTTGGCAACATTTCTGAGCAAAGGCAGATGTCAGTAGGTATGCATACAAAAAATGTGTAGGTTCTTAAGACAAAGCAAGTATGACATGCTTTTTCACTATTTGTGATGACTGTGATGATCCTGCAACCTAAATGGAAGCAATGGTCGTGATTTGCAGGGGTACAGGGGGTTCCAACCACTGTTTAAAAATAATTCATCCAAAAATAAGGTTGGTAGGTTCCTATTTTGAACAAAATGGGTAGGTGTTCCACCCCTCCACTTGAGATCCATTGTTTCCATTGTGGGGAGCATTTGAACTGATGTTCCCACACCATGCAATAGCATCTGCCCCTAAGCATTTTAATTCTGTTTTCCCTCAACGAGAACTCCTCCTTCAGGTTTACTTTAAACTTGTTCCTGTCTTTTTTCATGGTACTTTTCGAGCTGAAGACAATGTAAGGTAACATATCTTGCCTGGGTCCTTCAAACCTTCATGTGTTACCGGCGAACTTGTGGAATTTCTCCAGGAATTGGAAAGCCTGACATAAGTCAGCTTATGAATTTTAGCAGAAATCCTGGAGAACTTGACTGATTTTTTTTCTTCTGTCTGTCATTAATTTTTTTCACTTTAAATTTACAAAAAACATCAGGGCACTTCCGATTGGATATTGGAATGTAGATTGGGTTTTATTCCTGGTTTTTAGCATGATAGGTTGGTAGGTGATAATGATATGCATATATTCCGCAGAAATATGTGATGGCAATGGCCCGGTGAAAAGGATAGCTCTCTGGAGGGATTGGTCTTCTAGCGGTGTCCAGTGTGTTTGCCAAGTTCTTGTGTTTGACTACTCTGATGATTTCTTTTTAAAAACTGAAGTGGATGCTGCAAAACCTGTGTACCTACTTACTTGAAATGTTTCCAGATACTGCAAAACCAAAAACCTACTTACTTGAAATGTTTCCAGATACTGCAAAACCCATGTACCTACTTACTTGAAATGTTTCCAGATACTGCAAAACCTATGTACCTACTTACTTGAAATGTTTCCAGATACTGCAAAACCCATGTAGGCTACCTACTTACTTGAAATGTTTCCAGATACTGCAAAACCCATGTACCTACTTACTTGAAATGTTTCCAGATACTGCAATACCTATGTACCTACTTACTTGAAATGTTTCCAGATACTGCAAAACCATAGGCTACCTACTTACTTGAAATGTTTCCAGATACTGCAAAACCCATGTACCTACTTACTTGAAATGTTTCCAGATACTGCAATACCCATGTACCTACTTACTTGAAATGTTTCACTTTCCAGGAATGGCACGAGCATGATATCGTTGATCATTCCTCCGAAAGATCAAATAAGCAGGGTCAGTAAAATGCTGGCCGATGAATTTGGAACGGCTTCCAACATCAAATCACGTGTCAACAGGCTGTCTGTATTGGGGGCTATCACGTCTGTGCAACACAGATTGAAATTGCATACAAAAAGTTTGTTTTAATATGTGCATTTTTTAATTTTTGGTGTGATACGTGGGTCGGTAAATGAGTTTTGCAAGTTGGCCCAGAGCTTGGCTGGCCTTCACCCGATTTCAGTGATTTTTTGGTCACTTGTGACGCCAACCCTTTTTGACTAATGCTCCAAAGGGAAACTGAATCAGCCTCCGTGACACTTAGATACAGGCATTTAAAAATGTTCCGGTTTTTACTCTGCTGAAAAAGCAATGGTTGTTCTGAAACAGGGTCGACAATTTCAATTGTTCATTCAGATGTACCCCCAAGAATATGCCACCAAAATTCATACCACTTTAGTAGTTGTTCACCCGGGTCAGTGACCCCTGTTTACAACCACCGGTTGGTGGTTTCAACAATCCTAAAGTGGTACAGGGTGTTTCAAATACAACCCTTGTTACGGAGTGAAAATACCAGCCACGAACGGCACAGAATATCGATGGTGTAAGAAAGTGGTACCACATAGTGGGAGCGCATCTGCTTGCGATTTTGCCTCCAATAAGTGCCTATTCTGTGGCACAGTTTCACCAATCTACCTTGATTACAGAAGACTCCGGAAACTTTAGATCAAATGGTGTCTCGGGCAAACAGTCTAAACACCATTGAGAAGAAAGGTAAATCAACAAGTTCGTGCCCAAGGAAAACGTGAAATTATTCAACTGTGGCCATTCAAAATTATCAACAGAGAAACAAATGTGATGAAACTTAATTTTGCTGGTGGACAAACTTCTGCAAGGTATTGACACAGCTTGAATAGATGAAGATGCGCATCACCAAACGGTTTTTCCTCATCGACTCCTTCCTGGTATGTGCATTTTCGACATGGATTTCGATGCTAGTTGGGCTGGAGATAGTTGGCATCCTTCACAAACATCATGCAATCACATGACTGGACCAAATTGGGACAACATATGACAGGCGTCTTCTCAAACCCCACCAAAATGAGTCCATGTGACCGTCACATTCCGAGGACTGTAGTCATTCACGGAGTCCATCATCACATAAAGTGAAGAAAATGGGGATGCTCTGCAGGGGGCGAAGGTTGTTCTTGGCACCTTCCTCAAGGTACGTGTGGGCGTGCACCGCACCACTTTTGACCTTTTCCGGAAATTCGAAAGAGCATGGCAGGGATGCAATTTCTTCGGGTCAAACACTGCAAAATCAGCCAATTCAGATGGCAAAAGTAACTCATTTCGTAAGACCATAGTTTTCCAGATACTCACACAAGATGGCTGAAAATTTGCAAGAATGTTCCCAAAGAACACATTTTTTTATTTTTGGAAGTACACTTATTGTAAATCGTTCCTTTTCAATTTTTGGGGCCAACTTGCAAAACTCATTTACCGACCTTCGTAGATAGGTAGGTGAAATATGCTGGGGTTTTTCTGAGTTATTTTTCTTCCTTACAGGCAGGCCCACCTGCCGTTCTGAATCCTTTTGTCTTGTAGAATTCGTTTGTATTTACCTCACTTCAGATTAAGGTTTTGGCAGTTGCTTACGAAATAAACTAACCAGCCCTAAAGAGGCTCAGAGCTAGACATGATGGAGAAAACAAGAACTTGCTGTGTTGGTTGTAAGGCAGCGTACGTTCCGGAAGGGGTAACTGGCTCAATGGGGAGGGCGTTGGACGCCACACATAAGCTAGGTACCTGCATGGCAGGATCTGGGTGTACCAGCCCCACTGCCTTGTGAGTTATTTTTTATTATGGAATTCTAATTGGAACATTCTGAATTGTTCATTTTTGTGACACAATTATTGTTGCTACTGTGTAAGAAAGGGCAGAAGGAAAAGCAATCAAAAAAGCAATCAAAAAAGCGAAGAAAGAAGTGTGCTGCTAGTGGAAGATTTTTTTTCAGATACCTAATGGGAATTTGGGGACATTTCTGTGCATATTAGTTTTCTGCATCTGTGATAAAAATTATTGTTAAGCCTACCTACCACTTCTAATAAAAATAAACTGCTTGTTGAGCAGAGGCACCTCCTGGGCTGAGGTGTCCACAGCCCAGAACAAGAACGTGCTTGTGCAACTAGTTCTCATGGCGCATGACAATAGCATGGTCAGAGTAGGTAGGTACCTGTCCGGAATTTTTCAGCTGTGCACGCAATAGGTATTAAAGCTGGATAGATCACTTTTCTTGTTTTGCCAAATCTGGAATTTAATTTTCGGGAAAAAATGTGCGTGATTTTTGCACTTTAATGGCTGATAACTGACATTATTTTTTAGAAAAATCACAAATTTCATTTGATAAAAGCTGGTAGAAATCATACCATCAAAATCAGCACTAAAATTTCCAAAAAACACTTGCGCCAAGCCCAAATGTGAAAGACCAAAATATTCAGAAAAATGCGGTGGAAAGCAGCCATTTCAAATTGCAACCGCTTCCCGGTCGGATGCAAATTGGGTGAAGCCAATTTTCAAAAAATCGCCACGATGCCAAATATTTTCCGATCGCGATGAAACAGAAACCAAAAATATTGCCGGAATAAATAAAATCGAATTCACTCCAACAGCCGGAATTAGTCTGTAAATATGCGGCAAATGGGAGTGGCAACGGAAACGGACCAGGTCTGTTCTTCAGCTCTGGTGACGGAATTTTAAAAACTTGTTCCCGCCATGGCCATGATGCGCAATCGCCGTGCATGTACCAGGTCCGTGTCTCGGGTTCACCGTTCATGGGTTAAACTTACTCTTGACCTGTTCTCTCATAATCTTTGCAGGTTCAATGTTTTCTCTTTTGTGTGATACCTACCTACCTACTTGCTTTTTAATCATTTTTGTGTTCTTGCTTATGTTCTAGTGCCGATGAATGGTCTGGTGATATATTGCGGCACAATTGTTACGGACGAGGGAAAAGAGAAAAAAGTCAATATTGATTTTGAACCATTCAAACCAATCAATACTTCACTGTACCTCTGTGATAACAAGGTTTATGATTTGCTGTTATTGAGTTTAAATCACAAAAGCTAGGTATCTGAAATAAAATCAAACTCGGACACATCCTTGATCTATAAAGTGGTTGGCTTCAACCATGAAGCCAAGTGCTATAAGTGAGATAGGCCTAAAACCTTTGGCAATCTTCTGCTTTTTTATATTTGTGTTGGGTTGGTGGACATTTTTCTTGTGTCATGTTTAGGTAATTATTTTTTTTCTTACAGAATTCAGCACTCTGTGAATCTGGGATAGATTTTGCCTATCAGAGTGCTGCGTAAAGCTTTTCGCAATGTTTTGCATTGGGAAGAAGTGTGGATGATAGGTACTACCTACTGCTCTCATCCTTTTTGTCCAACGAGGTACCTATCGAATTCGAATAATTGTTACATCAACGACTTGCATTGGACCAGTTCTTGTGCCGTGCAAAAGCTACGGGCACAGGATCTAGTAGGTACCTATGCAGTGAGCCTATCACTGCAAGATAGGCTAACCTTTGTTAAATATTGGCCAAAGCTTATAACATTGGATGCTTTTTCAGAGTTCTGGCAAATAAACTTTTGTCCACAAACAGAATAATCTAGCTGGGCATAAAATGGCAACGAAAATTGGGGTCAGACTTTTGCACATTGCTGAAACGCAGGCACGCGTGTGAACACTGGTAAGTACACATGTACCTAGATCTTCGCAGAAGAAAAACCTTCTCGAGAGTTCTGTTTTGGTCTGGATGAAATTAAGGCTGCGGGTCATCATTCTTTGTTTTGTAGCTTTTTATGTTGCACTTTATTTTGACATGCCTTCGCACCAATCCCTGTCCCTCTTAAGTCTGCTCATTTCTGGAGTAGGTAGGTAGGTATGTTGGAAGATTGTAAGGACTGGCAGGGGTCTTCCTCTGCCTCAAGTGTTTCATTATTTGAGTATAGTGGCGGCGGAAAAAGATTACTCACACGTGTTTTCCCATTTGATTGTTGCCTCCGAAACTTTTTTTTCTTTCTTTTTACTCTTATGCATTTGGTTGAATTGAAATTTTTACTCTTATGCATTTGGTAGAAATTAAAGTGCCAAATTGCAACGGAGCTTTCTTGAGGTGTCAGATTTTGACATTTGTCATGAAAGAGGATCTTTTATTTCTACAGCATGTGGTTTTTTGCAAAAATCTCAAGAATGGAAATTTTTCACATGTATGGGTAATCTTTTTTACGCCGCCAGTATACACAGCACTACGGGGCATATATGGTTTTTATTTACTTACTCATACAGTTAGGCAGTACTTAGCAGCAGGTGCATCTGCTGAGCATGGCGACAGTCACATCTCATCTCATAGCCATCGGTGAGCGTCCGATGGGCCCATAGGTACCAAGGAACCAACTGCATGAAATGAGTTTCAAGATGTGTAGGCAAGAATCCATTTCCATTGCTCTCTTTCTTTTTCCAGTTCCACACTGAAGCTCTAACGGCACTTTTGGAGGATGATAATAAGTTTGGATTCATTGTGATGGATGGTAATGGATCACTGTTCGGTACTCTCCAGGGGAACACAAAGGAGATCTTACACAAGTTTACAATTGATTTGCCCAAGAAACATGGTTTGATCTAGTTTCTTTCAATTCTCTCTCCCCCCTCCTCTCTTCCCATTTGTCTCTCCCCTTCTCTGCTGTCTCCTTTTTCCCCTCTGTCCTCCTATCATCTCGTTTTTCTCCTGCTGACTCTCTCCCTCCTATTTATCTATCTTACCATTATTCCTATTTATCTAGTTATCTTAGGTTACCATAGGAGGTATCTACTTTCTCTTGATAATCTGGATTTTCGATATGTGTTTTTTCGCTGCTGAATTTTTACCATTTTACATGTCTGACATTTTGCCACATTCAGGAAAATCATGGATGACAATTATTGCCTCCAGGAAATCGGAATTGGCTTGCACATGATTTCGGTACCTACATTATGAATGAAATCAAAGAAAATGCTACATATTTCAAGGACCCAGATTTGTAAACAAGTTGCAGCTTTTTCGATTATTCTATCCACCAAATTAACTGCCAAGTATTTTTCCTCATGGAATCCTGTTGAGGCTGATGCCTCAGATCAGTCAGATCCCACAGTGGTGGCCTTGGTAACTGTGTCCACAGTTCTTGAAAGTGTGTGGAACTTTCATGGAAACTCATGGATCATGCCTGAAATCGTGAATAAATCTGTTTGGAGATCCTGAATTTGCCAGAAAGGTGCAGCTTTTGAGAACAGCTTCCCAAACCTCTTCAGGCTAACTTGCAATCCAAATGGAGCGGTTGGTCCAGACAACTGGTGGTCAATTGCAACTTTACAATCCACTTCATTCGCAACAAACACCCGTTGAATGGGCATATAAGAAGTTCCAGTGGCCAATCTGCTTCTAATTATTGCTTATTTTGATGGTAATTTAGTAAGGTGGCCAAAGTTGTTGATTTGTTTGAGCTTCCGGCCGGTACCACACTAAGAAAAATTGGGGAATCCTGTTGCTTGCTTGCTTCCCTTAAACCTAACCAGTCCCTTCGGCCCCCTAAAGGCAAATTTAGGGCCCTTTGTGTTATTCTGTTGAAGCATTAAAGGCCTTGATGTTCCCTTGAAAATTAAGGCCAAGCTAAGGGGATTCTATATTGCCAATGTAACATAGAAAAGATATAGGCATAAGAGAGCACACTTGTTACCCTGAGGTTTTTTCTTTATTTTTCAAACTTAGGTATTAATTTTCTTCTATTTGGATAGTTATTTTTTACATGTTTCATCTGTTCTCGTGCTAAAAATTCCTATTGTACCTAATTATAATTTGAATTAAATCTGAAAAAAAAAAATGTATTCACGATTTACCCTCGATTTTTAAAACATGGATTGTCTCATTAAAAATGTATGGGAGAATTTGGCCCAATTTGAGAACTTTCTCGAATACCGAATTTTGCAAAACTACTCTTGATAAGTCCCCAACACAAGGTGGATTTAAAGGCACCCTTAAAATTATGGGATTTAAGGGTGCCTTTAGAGCTGCAACTGAATCCTGCAGCTAAAAATCTTAGGGTGCCCTTAGAACTTAAAATTTAGTTTGCCCTGAATTTTTTTTAAGGGCCGGTAGTTTCGGGAAGCAAAACGACAGCTCATTCCACTTGAAGATATGAGATGAGAATGCTTCACATTCTTCCATTTAAATGCACAGAAAAACTTTAATTTCTATGCCGAGTTTCGACAGAGTTTTCATTGTTGAAAGAATTCTGAATTCACTCTGAGCACACTTGGGAGCATTCTTAGCTCATATCTTTAAGTGGAATGAGGAGTATGAGGCCCCTGTTTGTGTGTTTCAAACAACCATTGAGGTGGTGAAAGAGTATCATGAATGCTAAGAACACCTGTGGCCAATTTGGTATTGCTCTGATGCTATTTCTTTTTTTACAGAATTTTAACTGATCCATGGCTTTCCTGGGACGAGTGCGGCAATTAACAATGGGGCTTGCCGATGCAAACAGCTTGTCATCGTCTTGAAAACAATTTTTGACAAAAAATATATGTTTCGTTGTGTTTTTTGTTTTCGTTGTGTTTTTGGTCTGTCATGACCTGTTTTTCTTTTTAAAAACAAACAAAAGTAAAAATATTGAGGAAGCAATGAAAATTTCTGACCGAAATCATGTAAAAATGTTGACAAACACATTGTCGAGTGTTCTGTTGGTGAATGGCTGTCGCAGCTTGGTAAAACTCATGTAAAAATGTTGACGAGTAACACTGTTTTGTGTTCTGTTGGTGAATGGGTGTCACAGCTTGGAAAAAAGGAAAACAATATTCTTTGGATTATCTGGAAAGGATACACCTTCACGACACACAAACAGGCCTCTTGTCCGATTTCCGCACAGTCCTCATGATCACCACTGTCAGGTGCCGCAGTGCACCAGCTTGAAGCTCTCTCTCGGTAATCGCCATCCCTGCATTTTGTTAATGTCGAGATCTCTGACAACATCGTGTAACGATCTTCTCATCACCTTTAGGCAGAGGAGGTCAATCAGCGTTGCGTTTTGCTCGTCTCAGGATGGAGAAGAGGCACAACTATGTGCGTAAGGTGGCAGAGGTGGCCACACAGATGTACATAACCAATGACAAACCAAATATATCTGGCCTTATATTAGCCGGCAGTGCAGATTTTAAAACCGAGTTGTCACAGTCGGACATGTTTGACCAGGTTAGCCTGACACTCTGTCAAAAGCAACCACTAAATTGTCATTTGTTTTTGGAGCCATTTTGAGACACAATCTTTGTTAGGCTCTACATTTTTGGTAAATTACCTAATTCGTTTTCATGACCTCGGTACCTGATGCTGTTGTTTGCAAAAATGTTGCACCTTTTTTGGAAGTGCGCATTTTGTGTCATCAGTTTTAAGACCGACCTGTAATTTTTTTTTTCAAGCAAACTATAGTGGGTTCGATTGCTTTGGGACTGAGAAAGTGAGAGTGAGAGAAACATGACCAACGCAATGGCGAGGCCAACACAAAAAAAAAAATGAAAAGGAAATTACAATGCCATTCTTTTATGAAACTTAAATACAAAAATTGGGATCGACAATCGGGGGCCTTTCTCAGAATTAGTTGCCTTCAAAAACTCTCCAAAATGTTTAATTGATCAAAGTGATTGTTTGACACTTGACTCAGACTGGGAAAAGTTTCTTATTTGACAACTTTTTGACTACGACACTTCTTCTTGTGTAGGTAGGCCTATCACAACTGTTCAGTTTCGCTCCATTCTTCATATAGCTTCATATAGTTCAGCTCGTAGCTGAACACAGCTCCATCGCATTATGTTTCGATGTGAACACTTTATCTCGTCAGGAACCAACTGAACTGCTGAAGCAAGGCTAAACATCTATCGAAACTTAAATTTTACAACTTGGGTGGGAATTGAAACTGGGCCCATTCGCAACTGAACGATGCTATTGACAAAACAGCTGAATAGTTGTGACACGCAAGAAGTGTTTTGGTTGAAAAGTTGCCAAAGAAGAGATCATTGATGTCCTCGTCAGCTGACACAAAGTCCACCCAAGAAATTTGGAACTTGCCTTGTCTCGTAGCTGGATGCGTTATTCTAAAAAACCAGTGATTTGGCTGCTCCAATGTTTGGCCAATAGGTACTGATTGATTTCTAACTTTGAAAATTATAGAGAGAATTCTGTCAGAATTGTATTTTTCTTTCTGTGAGCCCCAAGAGAGCCTTAGGGAAGCTGTAAGCACAGAGACAACTCGCAAGCCCAGAATGAAATTGATGCAGCGCTTGTGCTGTTGTTGGGCTCATTCTGGGCCATTCTTTGCACCCAGAATGAGGTGCATCTTGGATGTCCTCTTCTCCAACCTTGAAATCCTTAATGCCCTCTCTCTCACTCTGCAATAATGCAATGCGAACCAACAACAATCGCCCGAAATTTGCACGTTTCAGAAATCTGCATTACCTATTATTTATTTTGGCTGCATTTTTGCAAAACAGAATCAGCATGGGCGTAGCAAGTGTGAGGACATTCTGCCTCATCAATCCCATTGTTCCCAACATCAGAAAATGACAACTCTGAATGAAGTACATGTTTGAAATTACAAACAAATCTAGCCAAGGAGCTTATTTTACCTTCACCTATTTGGTGCAACTCAACAGTTTCGAAAAATGCCTGTCAGTTGCAAAGATCGAAAAATGCTGGTCAGTTGCAAAGACTTTTGGTATAATGTCAGAAAAACAATTTTTTTTATCGCGTGCAATTCATCAGCTAACTTTATCTGAGCCGGCAAGAAGTAGATTCCTACAACCTATCTCTGTGTGTGTCTTTGATTCTCCAATTTCAGCGACTTCAAACAAAAATTGTCAAATTGGTTGATGTGTCGTATGGAGGTGAAAATGGGTTCAACCAAGCTATCGAACTTGCAGCAGAATCCCTTCAAAACGTCAAATTTATCCAGGAAAAGAAACTCATCGGTGAGTTTGACATTGGTGGGCCCATGTTGTTACGACAGAATTCCATTGCCATTACGATGTTGAATGTTGATATTTGCAAAACATTCCACTCCTAAATCGAAGTTACTGTTATTTTTTCAATTTAAGTTAGTCTCGACTTCCCCCGGTCTCGTACACCCACCGTACGGGCCGAAACCAAGGAAGGGTGAGGGCTTGCACTGTTTGGCGATCACTGCACACTTCCGAATAAAGCAGCAAATTAGGCTAGGGGTGTTTAAGTACATAGTGAAATAGCTTCATATCATGCACCACACCAGGGAGGCATCGCACCAGTTGCGCATATCTCGTTGATAAAATCGATCCTGGCATGGCCAAGCTTCTGGTTGGGTTGTGTTGGACCTTCAGGACAGCAAGGAACCACAATACAGCCATAAGACCATTAGAGTGAAACAGGCTATAGTGGGCCCACCATGGGGTGCCGCAACATGTCCAAACAAGCCGTGACAGCCAGGCCCCGTAGCCCATACGTGAGCAGGAAATGAGTAGATATTTTTGGAAAGGAACCGAGAGTTTTGAACAGGAAAGAAAGGATGCAGGGTGCCTGACACAAAACATTAGTGGGCCCTGCTAAAGGGCAGCGCAACACCTCCAATCGAGCCCAGCCACGGAGCACTCAGTCTCTCATGTGTGACGAAGAAGGATTTGATGATAGGACTGAATGGATTTTTGGAACAGAGATGCAAGAAAACAAAGTGAAGGTCAAAATGCAACCAGTTGAGGATGAGCGTGAGCTGCCCATCCCAAGGTGCCCCTGGCAGAATGCGGGTACAAGTTGATACGAGTGAACGAAAGCGTGACCAGCCCCAGAACCAAGCACCGCACTGGCCAAAACCAAGCAACGATCCTTTGCAATGGGGCGTCATGCATCTGGAAGGGATTGCAATGTTTCGGACTGGTGTTTTGCACTCAACTTCAAATGCTGAACACTTCCTTCGTCACGGGGCTTTGACATGTTGCTGCAACGGAGCGTGATAACCAGGTTGGGAGTTAGTGACCGGGATATGCAGCCGAGGTGATGGTGGCTCTGATGCTGGAGGATGCAGAAGATACCCAGTGTGCCTAAAAGGTTTTTAATTGGTTAACGTGGCAGGCTACCTACGTGGATGGCGAACACTGAATTATTTAATTGGCGAACACTGAAAGGTAGCAATCATTGGTGATTGTGAGGTTGCCCTGTGGAAATGTCTGTGCACCCGTCAGCCGAATCCGGAAGTATCTTGCAACTGTCTGCCGCATCCGGAGGGAATGGACTGAGCGAGTGCACCCGGCAAGCCATTGGTGGAACCAGTGGCTCCATTTCCCACCCCATTCCTGCATCCACCACATCCAATTCACTGCAGACATGCCCATATCAACAAACTATCATTCCCCCTCTACCCCCCACCCAACGAAGCTACCCACCATTCATTCACCCAACACCAAAATAACCCCTTTCCCGCAAACTCCCCGTCTTTACCCATAACCCCTCAAAGAGCACTTCCACAATACCTTTTAACACATCCCACAGCCTCACATGCACCGGAGAAGTCTGACAGACGGCAACTTGAAAAATTCAAAAATAATCCCAAGGAAGAACACCACATTCCGAAGTTATCCCATCCGCCAAAAGAAGCCAACGGACAAGCAACCATGACCATGAATCACCACTCCGCAGCAACGGCTTCAACTCCGTGACCCATTCTCAATCTGCACCAGTCGCACAACATCAGCGGCAGCGATCATATCGTGTCATCAGACTTGAAGAAGACCCCGACCCCAGCCCTGGGATCGAAACGTCGTCAGTAAAAATCGTGACATCGATCCTAAAATGACCTTAAATCAGGTACCTAACTACTTACTGTCTTTGTGAAACGGATCGTGGCGCCAGACACAATTTGACAAGCGCAGGGGGAGTCACGGGAGCACCAGTGGTGTTCGCCAGCAGTATGCAGACTCCCTCTTCCCAGCTGTGTGAAAGTGGGATTGTGACCACTTTGTTCATCCTGCACTGGTTCTGTATTTTTGTCCAGAGATGTGTTCTTGGTGATTTCGGTGGTGTGAGCTGTGGTGAGGTTATTGTTGTAAGGGATTGGAATGTCGATGAAAAAGGTGGTTTAGGATTGTTTTTCGATGAGTGTTATGTCTGGCCTATTACGGTGTATGGTTTTGCTGTGATGATGGTTCTGTGCAGAAAAGCAGGTGCTTGTCATTTTCGAGAAGAGCCGGTGGTATGTAGTTGTAATATGGAACAGTGTGTGTGGCGAGTTTGTGTTTGACTGCAAGCTTTTGGTGGAAGATGATGGCAACCTGATTATGTCTGTGCTTGTAGTCGGTGGCAGCCAGAACCCTACAACCTGAGGTGAAGTGCTGAATGGTTTCAGGTGTTGAATGGCACATGCGGCAGGAGTCATCTGTTATGGCTGTGCTAACCTGGTCCTGAAAAGCAATCATGAACCCTTCGTTCTCCGTGAAGAGATAACCTCGGGTCATATTGTCAATGGAGGCCATGACACCTGACCCCAACTTGGCGATGAACGGTCGAAGCAAGCGGATGCAGAAAACTTTGGTGAAATTTTTGTGCCACAGTATCCATGACAACATTATTCACCTTTTGCATCATTGTAAACAGAAACACTTTGAATATTTGACCAATTTCAGTGTATCACATCTTCAGACTTGAGACCAGGGGTTGGGTTTAATTAAACATCATCACCACCAATCTTTCTCTTTGATCCGGCAGAGGCACAAAATCAGATGTTTGCGTTTGTTAATAATTCGCAATGTAGATAGATCGTGGTGCCAGAAAAAAAATTATTTTTGCCTCGAATGTTCTTTCATTTCTACAGGACGTTATTTCGAAGAGATAAGTCAGGATTCTGGCAAGTATTGCTTTGGCGTTGATGATACGTTGCGTGCTCTTGAGTTGGGATCAGTTGATGTGTTGATTTGTTGGGAAAATTTGGACATTCAACGCCTGGTTTTGAAAAATCACTCTTCTGGTGAAGACAAGGTTTTGCACTTGACCCCGGAACAAGAGAAAGATAAATCCCACTTTACTGACAAGGAGGTTAGTCAAGTTAATTCTGTTGACTTGGTCTTTGACTCCCATCTGACCCGCAGAAGATTCTCGGAACCACCAACCAGAAACATGACACCTTCTTCAGTACAATTCAGCATCTACATTTGGTGCAGGGCAAATCTTCGGCAAATTTTTATAAAATTCTCTTGTCGTAACATTGACCAACAACAGCCTTATCCATTCGTTGACTAACAACACTCCGGAAAATGGAGAAGTGACAAATTGAAAAAATTATTTTGGCATTTGGTCTCATTATTTTCTCACCTGGTATATTGTTTATGACAGAGACTAAGGAAATTTGGTTGAAAAGCTCAATTTCTTCTTTCTGGTCCAATCGTGCCTGTATCTGACCGGGCATGACTTTCGAAACACTTCAGCAGAGCAACTAGCAGATAAGGCTGTTTTACGAGTGTTTTGTTATGATTCCTATTTTTTAGACTGCTGGTTGCAAAGTTCCACGCTGATTTATCATCCCTCCATCTGCAAAGCAAATGCTGGAAACAACCACATGATGTCTAGCCAATTTCAAAGCACACCACACCACTATGGCCATATTAGCTTAAGTGCAGTGTTTGGTTTTGATTTCTTCTTAACCCTTAACCTGGCGGTGACATGTACACATGACTCCTTTTCTTTGCCATAAGCTGGCGGTTGGTTTGCCAAAAAAATTCAAAAAAATTTTTTTTAACCTTTTACCCATCTCCGAAACCTCTTCTTCGCAATGACGAAGAGTCCAGATGTCAATTCCAGCTGCAAGGCATCAAGAATGACAGATGAAGGGGTAAAAATCGGTGTCATGTACACATGACGGCTTCCCAAAAACTCAATTTTGGGACTTGGAAACGACCCCTGACTTTTTTTTGATTTTCCGATTGTTTGTGCCAAGGTCAACTTTTCGGATGACACCCAGTGCCGGGGGAAGTCTGGGTGTCATCCGAAAAGCGCTAAAATGAACCGTTTTGCCGGAAAGTGGCGAAAAAGCCTTCAAAAACTGGTTTCTTTTTCCAATGCGAAATCCACGAAATCGGTGTCATGTGTACATGACGTATTTGGCACATTTTTGTGCCCTAAAACTACTCGACAAGGTTAGTCATAGGTACTCTGAAGTCAAAGAGTACAAATACATACCTATACTTTTTTACACTTATTCATGCTGGAAGACTAAATAAGTGTGAAAATATGCATTATCAGTCTTGATTTGTTGGAGAAAATCATTGATAATGGTGTTGGCATACCTCACAAAGGTTGAGGAAAATGAATACTCCCAGGATGAGCGCACCATATGGCTTTGCCGGTAGAGAAAGAAACCAGAATCTTTATGTGCATTTTTCTCCCAATTTCTTTTATTTTTCTCTTATCAAGCCATTTAAAAGGGGTAGAGCTTTTGTCGGCGTTTTCAACACCATTGGGGGTCCATTGCTTTGTCTACAAACTCACTGGATGTGATTTTCGAAGTTTCAATTTTTCCAACGCTTTGCTATACAATCTAAAGGCCCACAAGTTCAAACTGAAGCTAGTGGATAACATGTAGCAGTGTGGAAGCAGGTCCGATTAGGGCTTGTGCGTGCTTTTGGCGCCAAAATGATGAATAGGCATCAGCAATGAACGTCCATCGACAAAGTATCGAATCGCAGCATGGTTTGCAGGTAAAAACTTGGTGCAAAAGATGGTGTCATGTGTACATGACACCGCCAGGTTATGTCTTCCTACCCCACCGCCAGCCAGAGGGTTAAGGGGGGCGGGGGTTCCCCCTCCAAAATGCTCGGAAAAGACCAAAGTATCTTGGGAAAAAGCATTTGGGAAAATGAGAATTTTTAGTTTTTTCAACTTTTCCGGGGTGAGCCCTCCCCTCAAGGAGGAGGCGGGACAAACAATTGGTTTGTTGCAGGCTGAGTGTTTCTTTTTATTTTTCCTGAGAATAACCAGTTTCTTTTGCACTGAGAGTTGGGATGTTCTGATGGAAGCCACCGAAGATGAAAATGTACTTCATGGGAATGTCTATAAATGCCGAAACAGTTATCAGATTTCATGCTTGAAAAATATTTGTGGCTCTGATTCTGAGTGAGCAACCGGCTAAGTAAAGGTCTGGATTTTTGTCGTCAACAACAAACCCAGGAATATTTGAGACCTCACATTTCCAGATCCACTACAACAAAATATGATGTGCCCAGGGATCTTGCCCACTGCCCAGGCTGATTGCTCACTCTTGGCTGTTTGCTGCTTCGTACGTTCCCCTAAACATATGCAAAAGCAAAAGGTTTCTTTCCTCAAAGCGCACAGTGCAAGGGTGTCCTTGCTGTTTTCTGGTCAAAAGATAGCTGTGAGCGGAATGAGCAAAATCAGGAGCAAGAAAGCATTGGCCGATTTGGTCTATTCTCAACAATTGACTTTTATTAAAACCTTGCTTATCCTTGTGACGGTACTTGGTCTTTCCCGCGAGTTCCTGTTATCCCTGATTGATGCTCTCTATTGCTTATTTCTTCAGCTTCCCGCACTCAAATTTCTTTCCATAGTTAGTTTATATTTCCCTCCTTTTTATTTTAGACTGGTGTAGAAATGGAATTAGCCGATTGTCAGCCATTGCTTGAGTGGTTGGCTAACAATTACAAGAACTTTGGTG
>JASGXE010008824.1:0-25399 GCA_030068105.1 Sinentomon sp. SZTP_YWyxl
TTGGAAATGTTTCAGCCTTGTATATAAATTTTTATTTTAGGTGCTTTTTCCCAGCGGTCATATCTCAATTTGGTCAATTCTGAGATGTTGGGATGATTTTCAGGCTTATGCGATGAAAATCATTAAAAAATAAATTTTTTTTACAAGTACCATGTTACTTCGACAACCATGGTGTCCTTTGCTTGAGCTTTTATAAGTGCTATATTGCTTCGACAAGCATGGTGGCCGTGGCATGAGCTTTTACAGTGTACCTATACAGTTCGTCTGATCTTATCGGGCCCCACTGGGAGTGTTTTCTGCTCATCATCATCGGACTTTTCGCTGGTTTTGTTCGATTCGGTTGGATGGGGTTCGGGGAGGGGGACACCCACTCCCCGAACCCCATCCCCGGTGTAGTTTCGTCGGGAACGACATTGCCCTTTTCCTTGCACATTACTTCGGTGTTGCCCCCATGTCCCGAAAAATTCTTCAGTCTCATCCCCCCCCCCCAAATCCTAGAGAGCTGGGGGCACCACTGTCAGTGAGAATCGAAGTCGGCTGAGATATGCGGACCGACCATCCTGGAGAGCCCTTAAAATCCTTGCTTTTCTCGAACTGTTGCTGGAACGCCTTTCCAGATCTAGTCTAGACCCTCCTCGACAGCCTGTGATCCTCGACAGACATGTCTGCAGACGCACGTGTAAAAAACCATTGTTGTTGAATGAAAGATCAAAAGAAGACGAGCACATTTGTAAAACTGCCCACCATCTCCGTGGGACGATTGACAGTGGCAGACGCCGCTTTTCTCATGCGACTGAAGCATCATGGGTTCCCAAATTTTCTTTCCGCCTCTCCAACATAAAGGTTTAGACGTTGAGTTGGTCGTTTATAGCAGGCTTGTATTTGGTTTGCATAACCATCGGGCAGAGATTACGTACGTGATGGATCTTATTTGTGTTGGTATGGCTGTACCGGGCAAGGTTGTTCAATGGTTGCTGCGTGTAGTGAGTTGTTGAGTTGGCTGAAATGTTTCGGTCAATGTTCGGTGGAGTCAATGTTGGGTGGATTGTCAGAAAACGCGTTCAGAGGCAAAAGATTTTACAATGTACCTGGGTTTGTTTCAAATGGGCATGTGGCCGGCCTGAATAGAATGAATGCTATACCTAACGAACACAGAAATGTGCTGTAAGTCTTTCTTTCATCTACAGTACCTCCAGTGGTCTGCACTCCTGGTTCGCAGGTTTCGCTTAGTTAGTCAGATAGCTTCCGGAAAGAAAATTTAGGAAGCCATGATGCATTCAGTCATATGACAAACGGCGACTGCCACTGTCAATCATCGCAGAGATAGAGCTCAATTTACACATGTGAGCTCGTCTTTTTTTTTTTTTTTTTTTTTTTTTGATTCAGTGACAACGGTTTCTCAACAATTAGGCCTATTTGAATTTATCAGACTCATGAACAAACTGATTTTCCACGTGTGTCTGTTTCACCAATGGAAAAACTCCGTCAACGATCACAGGCTGTTGAAAAAGGTCCAGACTATTAGATCCGGAAACGTTTTCTATCAATAATGTTCGAGAAATATAGTAAATGACGACGGTTAAAAAGATCTCCAGGGTGTAGTTAGTCCTTATTTCTCATATGCTCGCGGTATCCAAAGTGACAGCAACAGCGGAAGAGCTTGAACTGTTTCCATCCAGGTTAACCACGCTCCCTCATCTTGCAAGATGATTTTCTACGTCATTACGAGTTGGGGGCCTACACGGCTTATCAAAGTCTTCGAACATAGGAGCTCATTATCAACTCAGGCACCATTTGGAATCAATGGCAGGATGCGCCGCAAAACATCATGACACTCGTGTGAGGCGTGCAGATACACCAAGCCCTGTTGAAATTAGATGGCACCTGTGTTTACCAGTAGGTAATTTTAAATATACGGGAGTTTTGATAACCTCAACGGAAATATCACACGTAACGACATACCCGTTTTGGTTGTCAGCTTTGAGGTAAGCAATGTCATTCGATTGTGTTCATTTCCCTGCCTGACTGAGATGCCCTGACGCGTTCGCGGCGCTCGTTGGCCGCTTTTTCTCTCTTCGCCCAAACAATTCAGTTTCAAGCTGGATAATCGGCTTTTTGCCCAAAGCAGATTTGCGCTTTTTACTCGTTCTAAATTATATGAAATCATGTCTGAATTTCACATGTGAGATTTATCGAACAACACTGGCTTCGTTTAATCAAGAAAATAAGTTGAAATTGCCGCACCACTGCATTGAACAAAGAGAACCAATTTTATTGGATTGTCGAAACGTCACCAACTTTTGCCGAGAAGGAAAAAGGCGCATCGAGATTCGGTCGTCCGGAAGCGCAGGGGACAAGGCTAGGTCGCATTTGACATAATCATCTTTTTTACCTGCTTTTGACCTTTTCTTATATCGTATGCGCCACACAAAGTTTCCCGTCAAATGGACGAAATAGGATTTGCTTATTTTCTCGCACCGTGGCTGTGAATTTGATGCTCAGTGAGTCAAGATGGCTATCCTCCGGTTTGTGCTCATCAGCCAGAGTGAAGGCAGTGTGTTCAAGGTTGGCGTTCGTTCTGAAAGTGGTGGTTTTGATGGCAACATACGTAGAGGCGGAATGAGGCATACCAACGACCAGTGGTTAATTCTTGTTTATTTACTTTATTTATTCGAGACCACTATCTTGCTCGGAGGAGGCGGCCTAGAAACGGCTAGTCGAGATTCCGACTACAAATAACCGCAGTCACGATTCTTGATGCTCAGCTACGGGATGGCAGAATGCACAAAACATGATGGCCCATATGATGGGAAACTTACGGCGCTTACTGTATCAATATCAAACGCGACTTTTTATAGCGTTTGATATACCTACTCGTAATCCTGGCATCGATTGTGGCTAGGGTGCGATACTGAGATTTTTTCTGCACTGATTTAAAAAAAAATCTTTATTTCGCTGGAATTATGAGAAAGACCCAAATTGTCAAAAAATCCCAGCCGCGAAAGCATCTTTACTCGCATGGCACGCGGGCGCCTGTAGTTCGAATTTGGCGATTTTTGCAAATGCTTTCTGACGATACTTGGCCGGGTGAAAATGTTCAGCAAACAACGACCAGAAAGAGGCCGTGTAATTTCGCTGAGGAAAGTCTAGGAAACGCTCTTGCTTTTGCCGGGGGTGAGAAAAATTATAGTTACAGCCTTGAACCTTTGCCAATGACCTGCCTGACAATTCATAACGACGAATTTCTGGCAAAACGAATATCGATTGCACAGCACCCAAGCGGCATGCTCGTTATCGGCCTGTCTCCAACTATCTTGCGTTGAAGGTCGAAAAAACTTCTCTTATGACACCAATCTTTTGGACATGGTTATTCACGGTTCCTGTGACGCTAAATTTCTGAGGAACCTCACAGCATCGTGAGAAGATTTTTAACAGTGTATCATTTGTGTCAAATGCGATAATGTAAATCGCGTCTATATCAAACGCGATTATGTCTCACGCGATCATGTCAAACGCGATTATGTCAAAACGCGATCATGTCAAACGCGATTATGTCAATCGCGATCATGTCAAACGCGATTATATCAAACGCGATCATGTCAAACGGAAAGTCAAGCAGGGACAATCCATTTGCTGTTTGCACCCTGCACTCTTCAAAGAGGTTGCAGATACTTGGCAGTGAGCTGCTAAAAAACTCTGGAGGGATTTCAAATGACTTCCTCGAAAACACAATAATGATGTTCGAACATACTTATCTCGCCATGGATATTTGCTTATCCCATCTCAGTTGCTGTTGTTCGCGTTCAAGCGTGTTCAACTTTCCACTGCTTGTATTATCGTGCAGCAGAGCAGCGTGGCATTGCTCTCTTCCACCCCGTCCTCCTCAATGGACGCTTTCCCGGCGGGCAGGAGAGCGCGTTCTTTGACTGGATCCAGACTGGAGAATGGCAAAGTGGCAACGAAAATTGGTCGTAACTTTTGAATTTTTTATCCGAAATCCATGAAATTTTTGCAGGAAGTAGGATTTGTCAAAAGGCCCAAGCACTGCCCGCTGCTTCATGGCGCATCTGCTTTAATCAGCCTTTGGCTGCGTTAGAAAAAAGGCTTCACACTAATTTCGTCGGAGTCTCCTCTCCCTCTGCCCGCCGCAAAAGAGCCCCGAAGAGAAACCAAGATTGCAAACCTTTGCGCGTCTTTATTCCTGTCCAGTTTGAATGGAGATCACCGTTCGCGTTTCAATCTGCCTCGCAATGCTTCGCATTTCGTTTTGAGCATGGTAAAGAGCCTAGCGCAGAATTGATATAAAACTCACGTTCAATGAGCCCCGTCAAGCCTCGACTGCTGAATTCGAGCATGGCTTTTTCCCAGTCATCAACGTCGAGTTTTTTTAGCAGGTCGGGAAGAGCCAGTTGGGAAATGCCCAGAGAGCCATCACTTTGCAAGATCTCGTCCAATTTCTGTTTCAACTGTGATTTTGGAATAGACAGTAGATCTAGATGTTCTCGGCTGTTTCGAAAACCTTTGTTGATATCGTGGAAGTTCTCAACAAATTCCATTACGTTTCTAATGGAAGTTGGAGTCAAGCCTGAAGTCATAATTGGCGTCGGATCCCTAACTGCAGCGGCCAGGGTTCGAATCTGGTTCCGAAAAATATCTGGGCCATATTTCACAAGGAAGTCAAAATGGGTTTTGTGGTGAGATCCTGATGCTTCCACGCGACAGATATTTAGAGGAGAGCTGGTAAAGATGTTAATGAAGATTAATAGCAACATCAAACGGGGAAATTGTAAACCGTTGGAATTTAGCATCGGTTTCTGACTTCCCTTTCCTGGTGACGCTCTGCCAAGCCCAATCTTTAGCAATACGGTAGATACCCAATTCCTGACCGACATGGAATTCTTGGAATTTAGCCGATACCCTCTCTTCTGTCGACTCAGCTTTCTTACCAATCCCATCCACCGAATAACGCACATCCCGTTGCGCGTTTTTCCTGAATTTCGGTACCTTTGAGTGAAGAGAAAAATTAGGTCATTATTTGGTTGCGGATTAGCGGATATTGCACTCCGTCACTTTCTTTATCGCAGTTCCACCTTTCTGGATTCTCAATGAGGACACGGTATTTTCTCGTGTCATTGCATTGCACGTCTTCTCTTCAGGAATTCGGCAATCTCGTCGTAGGTGACACACAGGCTTTTTTAAGCTAAGCTAACCTGATCTAACCCTAACCTAAAACCAACCAAACCTAACCCAACCTTACCTAATCTAACCCTAACTTAACCTGACCAGAACTGACCCATCTCAGGTAAGGTCAGGTTAAGTTGGCATAAAAAAGACTGCCTGTCACCAACGACCAGAATGCCCAGAATTCAATGATTTAAGGTATTATACTTTTTGTTCTTTTAGAATAGATATGTGTGAGATAGAATTGTTTTTCATATTGCGTGATAACGCGATTTCGAAACTCAACCTTGCAGCTATTTAAAGACAAAAAGATCAACATGATTGCAACCGAGGACGTAATTGACATGCATGATTTTGTTGCAGCTGTAGTGTTTCGAAAGTCGAAAAGGTTGATCACAGATGACGTTGCCATTGCGGCGTCCCGGTCGCCAGTTTACAAACCCTGCCTCGACTTTAGATTCAGGCCGGGGCCCCTCAGCGAGCATTATTTATCGACAAGGAACAGGGTTCGGTCAGGCTCAGATAGTTTAGACAAGAATTCTTTTTTTTTTTGGGAGTACATTGCACCAATCGAGCATTCTTGTACAAAACGCTCTCTGACCTCTAAAGTCGCGGCAGGGTTTGGAAAAACGCGTCCCGGTCTCCAGCACCGACATTTTTTTAATTTATATGTGTCAAACAAGCTGATCCGGTTCGACAGAAGTGTCCAAAAAGAGCATATTGTAAGGAGTTTAGCGGGCACTGGTTTGACAATGAAAACGGAGTTTTTCTACAAGCAAACTCAAGAAGAACCTCAGTGAATTTCTCAACCATTTAAGGAAACTTAATCATCATTTTGGTAAGACCATTTTAAATTCCTCAGTTTGCAGTAGTCGCACGATATTCATCGTTCTAGTCAATCCGGGATAAAATACACGTACTTAATTTACTCCTAGTCTCAGCTGCGCATCGTTGAGATGTCAGGTAATTTCAAGGATTCATTTCTTCCGATGATTTCCTAATATGAGAAACTTGGCGAAGGACTGCTTTTCTCCAATGATTAACTGACTATAACCTAACATAAATTTGTCGAAGCTTGATTTCATAATTGTGGGAAATCATGCAACAAGAATAATGTCTTTTAGAAGCACTTTACGAGTTTGCTAGCGATCCAGGACACGCTTTACTATCATGTTCATGCTCTTAAAACGGAAGATGATTGCAACGTATGTTTAGGGCTGTTTGAAAGTGTTGACGATTTCAATTCCTAATGCAGGCACCTTTACTCAGTGTTCACCCATTGCCAAACGAAACTGAAAATTCTTCCCACTCTGCGAGGGCCGAATATGAAAGCAGCATGGAGTGAGAGAGATCCTCCTCACTTCACCTTTTAAGGTTATTCCCATGCTTTCCTGAGAGATCCTCCTCACTTCACCTTTTATGGTTATTCCCATGCTTTCTTAAGAGATCCTCCTCAGTTCACATTTTAAGGTTATTCCCATGCCTTCCTGAGAGATCCTCCTCACTTCAACTTTTAAGGTTATTCCCATGCTTTCCTGAGAGATCCTCCTCACTTCATCTTTTAAGGTTATTTCCGTGCTTTCCTGCATGCATCAGAATTGAAGGAGAATTTGTGCCCGCTGTAACCCGGGGAGTTCACCCACCATAAGGGGATATTAGCTGATTTAATTCATCATCGGCATGTATTAATCATTAATTCCGATGCACGCGCCATGTATTGGCTCTTTCCTCCATGTTCTGAGTTCCTTCTCGGGGGAACTCAAGTGCCTGTCCAATCGTTTCGTTGTCAGCTGCCACCAACCACTCCCAAAGTTTTTGCCGTGGGAAGGCGAGCCGATGTTTTGAGTATCATTGACTGTCATTGGGATTTAGGCTGAATTCCGCCAACCATGACATTATGGTGCTTCCATTCCCCCCCACGCATTTTGACACGTACATCACATAAGGCCAGAAATAAAGACGCAATGGAAATTCAAGTTAAGTTCAAGCGCTAAGTTGAACACGTGAATCCTTCAACATGTTTTGAAGTAATGCATGGAGAGAGGAGTGCTCTGTAACTTAAAATCTTGGTATTTAAAACCTATAACTGCATTGTTTAGAGCAAGAATCAAGACTTACACTTACCGGAACAAAGGCGCCTCCATAATACAATGAGATAGCAGGAACTAACACAAACCTAAACCAATGGCCTATAGTTTGAATTTTATTTCCTGTGGAAAGGTAGAAAAAAATATGCTTCACGAGATGCCAGAAATCTATTTTGGTGTTATTGGGACATCAGCCAGTTCTAGATTTTAAGAAGTAAGAAACACGAATTCGGTGTGCTCAAGAACTTGGCCAAATAATCATTTTTGTGTCTGTCGCGGTTTCGTATTCGTAACAACAGCGGTCACGAACTTTTTTAACCGCCCGCAACTGTCAAATTCGTCATAAAACAAACCCAGACCCACTTTAAAAGCAAGACGCCACTCATGCATAAAAGACCCACTTGGAATCCCACCGCACTGAAATGCGTTTCTCCGTGCAATTGCTTACAACGGAACCATGAATTTAACAAATTTTGAGCTAAAAGCTTCCCGTAATTTAGACAGTGATGTGACAAAGAAAATGTTATGGTCCGTTACCAACATTAGGGGAATCATTTTTTCATTTTATTGGGAATCATGCACATCACCGACTCCAAAATAGTCACAAAAAGTATGCAGTGCAACAAAATTATCTTCTGGTGGGGGTGCCTGCATCGATTTTTATCGACGATTGGCCAGCCACAGAATCCAAAACTGATACAAAATACCCATTGATTAACATTATTCTCTGCTGCAGGTTACCTCTATCGATTTTCTCAGGACCGCCCACCTATACACCAAAATAGTTTCAAAAATATTCTCAAAATATTTCAAAAAACTCATTTTTATTGCGGGGTGCCAAATATCAATGATTGGATGATTTTGACTTTTGAAATCCCAAACAGCCCCAGGAGAATTCTATGGGCGTTAACGACGCAATGTGGTTGGTTTTCAAAATCTTGTACAATTTGAGACATGGTTCATGTTTTGTTGCATTTGCGGCTGGCTTTCATAGCTTTTTGGCAACTTTTGGTCAAACCGAAAAAAATAACTTTATTACTTATCGCTGCAATCGGCCTATCTTGAATGTGAAAAAAGATTGAGAGAACCACTATTTTGGGTTCGGCTCCTGCAATTTTGGACACAAATTTCATTTGGGGCAACTTTTTAGCTGTCGTATATCTTTAATTCGGAAATGAAGCAACACGAGTTGATGCAAAAGCGGTCAGTAAATTTTGCTATTTTGGCTAACTTTTTGTTGTAGCAAATACACCATTTCTGTACGTAAAGCACCACTATTTCTTCAATCTTTGTCAAATGCTGTCAATTCCATGATCATTTTACAGGTCTTGGCATCGCCTCCAGCCAAACCATTCGACAGAGAAGTACCATAAAAAATGTCACAAAGACGCGCTATCTGATTAATTTCAATTTCAATTATATTTTTTCGGAGTTACCTCCTATCAAAAATATGACAATAACAGTTATGCAATTACAAGCAATGCAATTTCAGGCAAAAGTTTAAAAAAAAAAATGTAAAAGGGCATGAATAACAAGGAGAATGGAAATTCTATAACTCTTGCAAAGATTCCAATCGAGATTGAAAAGTGGCCAAATTTAGAGGGTTTGCAAACACATCCCTGGGAAGTGAGTTCCACTGAGTGATGGTGCGTCCCAAAAAAGAGAATTTGCCAACATCTTTGCTAAAGTTCCACAGGCGAATTTTGAAATCGTGATCTTGCCGAGAGTAATAATGAGGGGCCTCCAACTGAGAGTGCAAGTCAGCCCAACCCCCACTCCCCTTCAAAATCTGGAAGAGACTTGACAGACGGGCCATCTTGCGCCTATCAGCCAAGGGACTCCAACCAAGATGTGTTATTATGCCAGTAACACTTGTGGTTCGGCGGTAGTCACCCACCACGAATCTAGCTGCTCGTCGCTGAATTCTCTCCAAAATTTGAACTTGGCAAGAGAGCCATGGATCCCAAGCAGCAACAGCATACTCAAGATGGGCCTAACAATGCTGAAGTACGCTAATTCTCTAATATTAGGCGGACACTTGCGATAATTGCGCTTGATAAAATACAAGGCTTTGTTAGCTTTCCGAGCAACACAACAGACATGTGGCCCCCAATCTAGTTTGCTGGAAAATAATATACCCAAATAAGTAAGTTCAGTGCATTGCAAGAGGGTCTTTCCACCAATATGGTATTGGACAGTTTCCAACTCTCTACTGGAAAAACGAATGAAATTACATTTGTCAAAATTGATTGTCATCGACGCTCTGGAACACCACTCACCGATACGATCCAAATCACCCTGAAGTTTGCAACTGTCCTCAGCTCCATTAATAACTGAATACACTATGCAGTCATCGGCAAACAAACGGATGCGGGAATGAACTGCCTCTGCCAGGTCATTTGAATATATAATGAAAAGAAGCGGTCCTAAGATGCTTCCCTGTGGCACGCCAGAAGTGACAGGTAGTGAATCAGAATACGAGTTGTCAACCCTGACGCACTGAGTGCGTCCAGAAAGATACCCCACCAGCCAATTTAATGTACAATGGTCAATCCCAAGGAATGTCATTTTCTCGATCAAGAGGTCGTGGCGCACAACATCAAAAGCCTTGGAAAAGTCAATTGCAACAGCGTCAACATGTGACCGTTTATCTAGTGCATTTGTTATATCCTGTGTAAATGAAGTAAGTTGGGTTGCACAGGAGTGTCCGGGGCGAAACCCATGCTGAGCACCAGACAGTAAATCATTTGTTTGCATAAAGTTCCTGATGTGCTGCGCAATAATAAACTCAAGAATTTTGGAGCAGGTGTCTAGCAGGCCAATGGGTCTGTAATTTGAGGGATCGGAACGATTTCCCTTTTTAAAAACTGGTACAACTAGCGATTTCTTCCAGCTGATTGGAATTTCAGCCTGCCTGAGGCTGGCTTCAAAAATTAACTTGAGAAACTTTGCGATAACATTTGGAACCAGCTTTAGAAAACGGATATTCACATTTCCCAAGCCCTCACTCTTTTTAACAGGCATCATCTTAATCCTATTTATGATCAAGGTTTCAGTGACAACCGGCGCGTCACATGGACTGAAACAAGGTCCAGTGGGAATGGCAGGAGGAGGGCCACTCATTAGTTTATC
Organism: Sinentomon sp. SZTP_YWyxl; assembly: GCA_030068105.1. Classification (NCBI taxonomy): domain Eukaryota; kingdom Metazoa; phylum Arthropoda; class Protura; order Sinentomata; family Sinentomidae; genus Sinentomon; species Sinentomon sp. SZTP_YWyxl. Next base: position 10,401 of record JASGXE010008824.1, read on the forward strand.
AATCGCAGCAATAATTTCTCGGTGCTATTTATTTTTGTTGTAGACATTTTGAGTCAAACGCTACAGTCAAACCTTCTGTAGTAAAGAATTAGCAGTGCAGTTCTTCGAAATTCATTTCAAAATATACATCAGCAACGTAATAAGAGTGCGTTTTAATACGCAGTCAAACTGGAGTGTTTAAAGGTTCAATGTAAAATTTAAGATGTGTACCTAATGTGTCGAAATTATAAGCGCTTATCTGTTGAAATACCTATGCTCTTCTTTGAGATTAACAAAAAATATACACCAGGCAAGACATTCGCCCGCATATTGACATTTTCATCAAAATTTGTGTTCTTATAACGCGAAACGTTTCTCCGGAATTTTCTTGGATAATAGCGGTCGGTGTTGCCTTTGGGAAAAATTTCAATCTGGAATCAGTGGAATCAACGCTGAACCGGAAATGCACATGTTTTTACTGAATTTTGGAAAGTGTGCTCAATATCGAGATTCGAACGCGAAGTCACAAGGATTTTCAACCACAGCTCCAACTGCGATCAGGCGGCGGTTATGGGAGAGCAAAAAGCAAATTCGCTGTAAACACCATATTTTTATGTTTTTGGATAGGAAATGTTCGTTTTGGAACATTATACGAGTAGGAACGCGTGATGTGTTATTCTGGAACACAACGAGTGTTCCATTTCCTGCCATAAATTTGGAACACATTGGCGATTTGAAACAATTTAAGGGTTCCAAATTATGTGTTCCAAATCGTCCATGCTTTCCACAATTGTAACGGAACACGTATTACACACCAAGCAATGCCAAAATGTTCTCAAAAGAACACTTTCCATCTAAATCCAATTTTAAATATTGGATGTCAAACAGAACTCTCGGTTGACAGTGATGAATTCTGTCCGGAGGCGGAAACATTATTCCAAAAGCCAGCTTGGGGCCTCTTATCACTGTCAAGAGTTGACTATACATTAAATTAAATCAAAAGGGAAGTGAAAACAGCGACTTTAGTCGAGCAGCAATTGGAGAGAAGGCAACACAGAAAAAAATCCACACGTTTTTCGAATCTTAAAGAATCCCCTCAGGTTGCCTTCATTGGGGATCGTCTATCACATTTCTTTGGATTCACTTTCCATCATTGATGAAACTGGTATTCGTACACGGCACTGGAAAACGGTGACGCATCCCACATTCCCGGCCACTTTTTTTTACTGCAATCTGTGTTGACGGGGAAATGCTTCAGAAGAAAAACTCTTTCTGTGTTTTGTTATCGCAATTTTCTCGAAATATCCCAAGTCCCTGTGCGACACAGAACAGCGATTGAGATGATTTTATGTGCAATAACACAACTATTTTCATCTCCCATATATGTGTGCATGGTTTCCTTATGGGAGATCTTTAATTGAGCCACTCATGGTTTCCTTTTAAATTTACGTGTATTTAACTGATTTTAATAGTTCAATAGCATGCAAAATTAGCAACTCCAACTTCAGTAGTTCCGATGGAATGAAACATACTGACAATCCGAAGTACAGTCGTCACGAAATTAATGTCCTCATACATGTATTTTTCCCATTTACATATGGGGCTCGGAAACATTTTTTATTCTTATGCGAGTTAAAGCGCCAGATTGAAACAAGGCTTTCAGAAGTGCCAGGTTTTGTTCACGTCTGGAAGGAAAGGTGATCGTTTTCTTTCTACATATGTATATGTATATGGATATATGTATATGGATGTATATGTATATGGATACATATGTATATGGATTTCATGAATTTAGTCTTCATTTCTGTGGAATAATTTCATGGATTTCGTGGCATTGATTTTTCCCAACATTTCAACAGTCGCAATTTTTTTCATGAATGAGTACACAACTTCGGTCACGACTTAACAGAACATCTTTTCCATACCGTCTGACTTTTTGACTTCAACTTTGTGTCCATCTCCTTGGTTGCGCAATTGATGGACGGCCGCCCCTATGCCTTGGGTTTTGTGAAATAAGAATAGTGCTTCATTTGTGTTCCATCGGATGAACGTATTTCTGTCTATAGGTATAACTGACTGTCGACGTCACAAACAAAAGATCCACTAGAAGATAGCAAAGTCCATGTTATTCCTACGCGTTCTTTCAAGAATATGTCTAGTTTAATTCAATGCGTATTGCCAGGGCTCTATTGCAGAATTTTTACCTGGAGCATTTTTAAGATATGTCACACCATTGTTGATTTTTTGTTTGGTTTTTAAAATCCCGGAATTTTGAGAAACTTGAATCTGTATTTTTTTCAAGACGGCCATAGAGTTACCATTGCAGCCAGCAGGCCAGAGTTTCTCGCTCGTACCTTCAATCATCACTCATTGAACCACATCAAGACGCCAAAGGTCGTTGGCTTTTAGCAGTGGTCGGCGTTTAAGGAATGCTGGTCTGCATTTATTTAAAGCTTCCACCATTTGTGAAACTGGACTGACAGTTGGAATTGCAAGGCTGCAAAATAGAGGGCCAGACAGGAACAATGTTGTCGATGAAGAAGATATGGATCAAATGGGAAACCACGCATAATCATGCAAACAAGTAAAAGTACCCGCGCCACACGGACTAGTTTCTGAAGAAATCGGGCCGTTGAGTTTGGCCCGTCAGAAGATGGGAACGAAAACATGTATAATAAACAGATTTTCATTTTTTACATATTGTTTTTAAATCTAACATTATATCGCACACCCTGTCGCGATATCGAGATTAAAGGACCCATGCGACTCCGGTGCTCAAGCAAACAGAAAAATCGACATCAGCTCTCATTAATAAGATGATAAATGTATTTCTTTACAGATAATAGTAACAAGCTTTGCTGTGAGGATTAAAAAAACTAACAAACAATTAACAACTGTTTGAAACATGCCTTACAAAAAAAGATGCTGCCGGAAAATTTGATATCTGCAATAGTCCCTTTGCATTGAATTTCAATGCAAATGCAGCATCATTCCGCGCTGACAGGCGAACACGGTTTGGGTCCGCTTCGCAACTTTCACTTAGCAACGTGTACTTTGCAGCCGTCCATTTCGCAACCGTGCATTTCGCAACCGTGCATTTTGCAACCGTGCATTTGGCAACTGAGCATTTGGCAACCGAACACTTGGCAACGGAGCATTTTGCAACCGAGCACTTGACAACTGTTCATTTTGCAACCATGCACTTTGCAACCTTGCATTTAGCAACCGTTCATTTTGCAACCGTTCATTTAGCAACCGTGCATTTGGCAACTGAGCATTTGGCAACCGAGCATTTTGCAACCGATCATTTTGCAACCATGCAGTTAATTCATCTGGTGTGAATCGTCAATCGGCGACTTTCGCTTCTTCGTTTGTCGCAGAAATTGTCGCAGAAATTGATCCAAGGAAGTTGACAAACTTTGATCAACGTTCATCAAGTTTGATAAACCTTTGATAAATTATTCCGTCAAAGTTCATCGAAGTTCATCAAACATTGATCAACTTTTGAGTTTGATCAAACATATGATGAGAGTTTCATCAAGTTTGATGAACCTTTCATCAAGTTTGATGAACCTTTCATCAAAGTATGATGAACGTTCATGAACGTTGATGAATTTTCGTTTACTGGGAAGTGGTGTTCTAGTTGGATTATAGTGGTGTTAGGGTAGAAGGCGTGTTAGGGTAGAAGGCGCAGTCACCAGGACAATACACGTTGTGATGACCATGTTGATGATTGTTTCTTTGCCCCGATTGCAAATCAATTTCAAGTTTTGCTGCAAAATTTTATTTTTTGAGACCCAGAAAAAAGGTATCACTTTTCTTCATTCAATGTCTTTTATAATCTTGTGGTAAGCAAATAAATTTTTCAATTTGCCAATTTTCGTTCGTTTTTATTTAGCCTTCTATATCCTCCTGTGCTCCACCATTCCTATTGGACTTATGCACCATGAGAAACTTCTCGTAGCATCCCGATGAGAAACATTCTATTTTAGCAAAAAATTGGAAAACAATATAGAGATTGTGCCAAAAGTTACAGAACATATATAGATAAGAGAAATTTTATAGGTCTGACTGACACAAGGGCAATCTCATTATAACACGGCTTGATTCAACTTCAGTCTTACACTAGTGTCATTATGTTTTGCAGCTCACGACGCTATGTATTTCTAATTGCCCTCTGAGTTGAACCCGAGCTGAATACGAGTAGACTTGTGCACTACTTTCCACTTGGTATCTTTTATTTTTATGTGGTTGACTGTCCAATGCCATATAGTGTGACAAATGAATAATTTTACAAATCTTGACCCCTCAGGTACATATCGCATGCACAAGGTTGCTGGAAAAGCTGAAAGGAGGAAGGACTCACTTCAGCAGAACTTACAGTGAACGACGTGATGTTACGTATTGTCAACCAGACAAAAACCAGCAACCTCTGACTTATGAAGTTGACTGCTCCACTTCACGCAGCACAGACATCACGTCCTCCAGCGAGTGAGTCGGCAGATCCATCTCTCAGTAGTCAAGTTGATCAGTCAAAAGTTACTGATTTTTGATCTGGTTGCCAACAACATCATGGTGAAAATGAGAAAGGTTATTGGATCTCTGTCTGAATGATGTCGATTGTGTCACCAGTTTCGGCCCACCAGGCACCGTCTCCTGGTCGAAAATTGCTCTTCAACAGTATTAAAGAGCTGTTATCAGCCATTCCCCGCACTGGACGGACTTTTGGACAACCCGGAGTTTTTCCAAATAGAGGCACCACGCCAACCGTGGCTTCAATTTATCGGTCTTGAAGAAGAGAAAGTCGCCGATTGACGATTCTCATCAGATGAATCAACTGTTGCGAAGTGCACGGTTGCAAAATGCTCGGTTGCCAAATGCTCAGTTGCCAAATGCACAGTTTCAAAGTGCTTGGTTGCTAAATGAACGGTTGCAAAATGCACGGTTGCCAAATGAGCGGTTGCTAAATGCACGGCTGCTAAATGCACGGTTGCAAAGTGCTCAGTTGCTAAATGCACGGTTGCAAAGTGCTCAGTTGCAAAATGAACGGTTGCCAAGTGCTCAGTTGCAAAATGAACGGTTGCAAAATGAACGGTTGCAAAATGCACGGTTGCGAAGTGGACGGTTGCAAAGTGCACGTTCCAAAGTGCACGTTGCAAAGTGGAAGTTGCGAAGTGGGTATTTACCGCGAACGCTTTAAGAACGAAATTCTATGACGTTCTTGCGAGTGTTTGTTCTCCGTTCGCCATTGCCGAATGTGAACATACGAGTACACTTGTAAAAAAAAAGATTCGTTCTTCTTGACTTCCAATTTGTGACTGCTTATCGGGAAACCACGAACCGAACCAGATTCACTGACAAACTGTTCCAGAAAAGAAATGGTGCTAAATAGCAGGGATGCCCTGGAGTTTCGGAAAGGCATTGATTGTTGGGCGGCGACTGACGCACTCCCATCGCCCGATATAATGTCATCATAAGGAATGTTTTGGGACTTCTCGAAAAATTCATGAGATCCCATAGGGTGTCAGGATCGTAGTTTTTGAGATATGCGACCGGAACCGCATTGAGCAACAATTCAACTGCCTAAATAGTGGCCTATCTCAATCACTTCCTTCTAATTGCTACTTTCATGCTATGCCGCCATGATAAAGTGCGTGGATCGGTGGACCACAGGAGTGACAATCCTCATGCCGAACAACCCATGTGAAGCGATCACTTTGCAGATATTACACGAATTGTGAGAATAACGCAAAGATCACTGATATGTGTAGCTGTCATAAAAAATAAGGTTCAAAAACATATGTAAAGATATCGTGTGGGCATCTGTGCTCTACAAACCCATGTTTCTGCTCTACAAGCCCTCGTCTCATGTCATATTCGACAACAACACATTCAAAACCACAGTCATGCACCAGAATAATCTGTGCTTTTGACGTCAGTTCTGCTGAAAACGTTCTTGATGAGCATTGTATGGAATTTGTCCATGTTACGTCAAATTCGATAATGACGCAATGTGCAAATTTCTGTTTGATATGCTATCATCTTGAATGAAAACTGTTACAGTAAAAAACGAAGCGCCTAGACGTGAGAACTCCGTGGATAAGCCGAAAGCTTAAAATCTTCTTCTGAAAAATGAGGAAAGCCAATTCAATTCAGAAACGACTTCCTTGTGCTCAAAACATTGGAAAGTATAAAGCAATCGATGCACAAACCACTAGCTTGAACCGTCGTCTTCATAACACATGCATGAAAGGGTTGGTAGAATTTATTGAAATGTCACGTTTACATTTCCATTTAGGGGCATTGCAAAAAGACTCTATAAGCACATCTACAAAGGCATTGGGTCAAAATAACTCTGAATCAAAACCCGTTCAAAATTCTCTACGTAAGTTCCGTTATGACTTCGGAGGTTGCCGCTTTCGCAGCTAATAAAACAGGGTTTCCCAAAAGTCACTTAACAACCCCTGCTATTTGCTAGTTTTCGATCTTCTCTTGTGGGTCTATTTCTACAGATTTCAGGTTCAGATTGGGCAGTCTGCCTGCTGCAGGTGTTATCTGCTCGAATTTGAAGAAACTCCACTCCAAACATCCAGGTTGCTTCAAAACTGCAATGCATTTTTCCGGGGACGTCAAGTGACTTTTGGGAAACTCTGTATATCTATATCTTGTGGACAAGGAACTGATATGATGACATGATATATCTTGACATCTTGTGGACATGTAACTCATGTCACCATCTTGTGGATGATGACATGAGTTACATGTCATCCTCAAAATAATTGAGGTTATTTTGTGGATAAGGAACTCACCGTGGCCATTTTCCATTTTTTTAACTTCCACATCGAAAACGTCTCCAACGTGATGCAAACTAGCACCGTCACTTGCAGCCAAAGTGAAATCCGATATCTTTTTGATGACGATCTAGACATCGCTACGAATTTCCCTTATTTTCACTTGCATATCGAACTTTTCGAACGGAATTTCAGCCAGTACCAATACTTGCAATCGGATCACTTTCCAGGATTACTTGCTAAAGGGTCATTCGCAAAAGGTGTTACGAGATCCGTAGTTTATATGATGCGTATGATGAAATGAAACCATATCAACTTCTAAGTGACCGGGACAACAAAAATCACGCTTAACAAGCCAAAGTGCCAATCAAAAACCCCCAAGCCAAGGTGCGCTCTGATCTCGTATAAACTAAACCAAATATAAAATCCAATGATTTGATATCTTGTGAAAAACGACCTCAACATAGCCATTTTCTCTTATTTTCGCAAACATCGAAAACTGTTCCATGCCATGCCAACCAGCACCATCACCATCACTTGAAAAAGGTTCACTTGCCAAAGTTACTTGCTTAAGGATGCCAACGGAGCTGTCAATCCATTGGTTCTGCGATTCGCTTGACTCAATCAATGAAACCACCTCAAGTTGCAAGTGACACCGACAATTACATCACAACGCTCAACAAGCCGCATTGGCATTTTAAACCACTAAGAACAAGAGGGACTATGCGATATGTGCTGCGGCTCTGTATGGACTCGAATACACTTAATCAAAAATTTGTACCCAAGATAAAAGAAACGAAGCATTTCACTCGTAAAGCAAATTATGCTTCTAAGGCTAGCCTTGCCTTGTCAGAATGAATAAAGCTGCGTTACTTCGAATTTAAAGGCCAATCGAAAAGCAGACTAATTGACCAGGAATGACCGCGCAGGAATTGATTAGGTTTTTCCCATGTATCGAATTAATGCATGAATGAGTCATCTACGCACAAAGGCTGCAAGACATCGCCGATAGAAATGTTCTCATACCGAAAAACAAGCCAATACGTTGTGAATTCCAAAATTTGGCGCAATTTTCTGGGTCTCCGGGCTCGAATCTTACACTCATTCCAATTTCCGTTGACAGTTAAAAATTACCCTCAATCGAAATTTGCTCAAAATCAGATGATTGTAAACTTTGTGCGATGTATCAGTTAAAACACCAAAATCGAATGTAATGTGCCATGTATCATGTAAACCATCAATCGAAAAACCGACCTTCGTAATGCTGACTTTCATGATTTAAATGCAAGACATTTTTTTTTTCAAGTTAAACTGCCGGAAGAATTGCAGATGCTGATGCTGAAAGTCCGTATTTTCATCCATTTGGAAAAAACTTTATGTTTTTACCAACTATTGGGCACCGTTATTTTTACTCCAGTCTAAATTGCACATTGACCATCAAAACAAAATAATAAATTTTCAGGAAAAATCCGTTCTCTCAGATCACTTCAGGCAGATGCATATATTTTTTGCCTGATTTACACTCCGTTCGAGGCGCATATACTCTTATGGTTCTTGTGCTATACTATCACGCCAGCGTTATTTAAACTCGTTTGGCCCTCGTGAACTGGTCCATGGAATTAAAGGAAGGATTGCGGATACCTTCCAATTTTATCGTTATCGTAGCGAACCCAATAATTTTGGCGTATCAATCGATTTTTCTATTTGTCGCCATACTTTGGTACCAAAAATGGTGGAATGTGCCCCGTAATCGGCAGAAATATAGTGCAGGTTTGTTGAGCTAAAGATTAGAAGCGGAAGGTAGGGGAAAATGACAATACCTATGCCTACCATAACCCACCTATGTGCCCCTCTCAGCGATCGATCCTGGAAAATCACCGAAAATAATTACCTCCACAGTTTCAATAATTGAATGTCATGTGTCTCTAGTTTTTTCACTTGTCGAAGTAGATTATTGTTTAAAAACGTCATTCTGTTAGAGGCGTCTACACTAATTTTTGCCAAACTGGAGCATACCTCCTACACATTGTGTTTCTTTGTCTTTTTCTTGTGAAGAAATCGTTAATTTGTCGGAATCTGAGGATTTCCAAAATTGCGTGCCTTGCAAAATGGCAAAATTATATACCATTATCGCATTTCAGCTGCTGCCTTTTGGCTGTTTTCATTTCGCTGCAATCTACGTTGATGCCATTGTTGAAGCATCTTATTCGCTTCCGCCTCCTCTTCTGTTCGCACAATGCATCGTCTGGTCTTCGACGCAACTCACGTCTCTACATCATGTCCTGTACTGTACGCTGCAGCACGTATTGATTCAACGGAATGGAGGTCCTGCTGCATCTGTCTCTGAGCTGTGAGGAATGACTTCAGACATAATCTTCCTTTCTGTAAAGTAGTAATGAACTGAGGTGTATGAAAGACAACAGCTCTGTGGTAAATATGAGAATTTCTCGAGAAACAATTTGAAGTTTAGAGGAACATAAGCATAAGTAGCTGCTGTAGCGAAATATCTCGTGACGTTCGTCATCAAGAACTGGTGACTGTGGAAGCTATTTTGTTCAAAGATATTTGCTCCGGATTTGACACGGAACCCAGCAATAAAAACACACTAAAGAAAGGCACAAGAATTTTCCCCACTTCATCTGCGCACATCCGTTGTTGATAACGGAAGATTCAATCAATGGAACCATTTGAACATAACACGTACAGCAAATAACGATTCACCAGCCGATCTATTATTTCAAATCACTTGAATCAAGTGCTGGAAATCTTCACCTTGAGTACGGTCCCGAATCCGACAAAAAGACAAATTGAATGCGTCTGGCTATCCTCGGGCTTCTTACACTATCCTTGCTGCCATGACAAAATGAATCATGCTGAAATTACCCGAATTATTAAAGTACTCCTTAAGCGAAAAAATCACACCCGAAAACAAAACAATTAACTCGGCATGACCAAGCTATTACGGCTGTGATTTCGAAAAAGATAGGCCTCAGCGTTATGCTCATAATGTTTCATACAATGTGAGTTTGGGTTCAACAAGCATGAAATATTTCAACAAGCATGCAATCCTAATTGCCTCGATATTTGCAATGGTAGGCATACAAAAATCACCGCGAATAGTCAATGATGTTGGTCGCGCATCACTATCAAAAATATTAGTTGACCATTGTGGCTGTTTCATCTCGATTGCAGGGTAACCTGGCAGTCGACCCTTCAGCTTCAGAAGAAAATTCAGGTTGTTGCAGTTCTTTTTCTTAATTATTTAACTTTTTGTTCATGCGATTCGAATGATGAACATTTACAAAGCCTTGAAATATGAGACCAGGAAGTCATTGCGCCAATATCCTGAAAACAGTAGGAGAAAATAATCAACGTCATTGCTTAAGAGAAGTTATGAATTCATCGCATATTGCTGCGAAATCTTCTGGTTCACTGAAAACCATGACAATAGCTGAAGTTGGTCCATAGACCCCCTTACAAGGTCATTGAAAACAATCTCCATGGAAAAACCGGTCACTTCATTTGTGTGGTTGTCAAAGCATGAGGTCAGTAGTCATCTTCTTGACATGATAAAAGTTGTCAGAAAGTCTCTATAAGTTTGGCCAAGTTTAAAGGGTAACATCACTCACAGAGCCGGTAGTCCAGGTCAAAATGCCGCCTTTAGCTCTGGCCATCCGCAGATCAAATTGTGGTCCCTGTCATCCCATGACCTTGGATCGTCCGCACATCCGTGTTTACCAATTCCAGTAGCTTCTCGATTGAACAGACAAGACTTCCCCAAGAAAGGCCTCCGACAGTTCAGTTCCTCCTAGATGTTTGATGACATCCTAGCACAGATTACAATTACAAAAAAGGGCGGAGTAAGCGTTAAAATAATTACTCAGTTTAATTTAACATTATAAAGCAATTGCATACTTTCGTTGGAAACCTACAACCAAAACTGAAATTTTTCATAGGAAGATACCTGCGTGATGTTGGCACGCAATTGTAGCCCGCTCATCATTTCGTCTACCAATTCCTCCGCGTTAACACCGGTATGTGAAGGTTTTTAAGCCTATACGAGCACGAACACGAACAGTTTTAGAGATGTTGACCCTGTCGTCCGGGAGGCATCATCGGTGGGGTGCAACTTCATGTGAGGTTGCACCCCGCCGCTCTTTTCAATATCACTTGGTCGAACTGCCATTTTACAGACAGTTTTCACTTCACCAGTGCTAGTGTAGGACCGATTTTACTTTTTGCGCCACTGCCGTTTTCAATATATTGACCGCTCCTTGTGGGACCAACTTCACACGAACGTTTTCTCACAATTTTTAAAAATCGTATGATCGAACTGAGTTTGTGCAGGCAGGGGCATCTTCGTTAGTGCCGGTTTGCACCCGATTTTCCACGATTGCGTCGCTGTCGTTTGCAAGATGCTGATGCAATGCACTGTGCAATGGTCCAAATTCACAGGGTCACGAATCACGTGATGTCGAAGTCCCAATTTTTCAAAATCACATGATCGACCTCATTCGCTCCAGTTTGAGCCAGATTTCCAGCGTTTTGCTGTCGTATTCGATGATAACCCATCCAGCGGAAATGCCCACATTTACGTCGGGTGGGCCCCGCATATCATCGAAAGCCTTTGCAGCAAGAACGCAAAACAATCGACACCAAACTGATGCCAACGATGGAATGGAGACGCAAAATTCAGTAAATATTGACCCAATTGATTGGGCAAGTCTCGAAAAGGGCAACGGCGCAAACCGGCGCTAATAGAGCATACCTGCTTGCAAATTCCATCTACATCGCTAATTTTAAGAAAAAAGGGGGAAGGAAACGTTACATGAATTTGGCCTCCGCTTCGGGATCAATATATCAAATGGTCGGATGCGCAAATGCTGAAGATCGTGCCAAAACCGGCGCAGAAGGTGGGCATAAATTTGTGAAAGTGCTACAATGGGGAGATGGATCACTTACCTTGTGTTATGTTTGCATTTACATGGCCAATTACAAACACAAATACAAAAAAATACCTGTATCGAGAAGCGCTGTTTTCGATACTTGGTACCACCTGTGACAATGCCTGCGTGTTCATTCAACTTCTAGCCATTTATTTGTCTAGGTTAGTGGAAGCTTTCTTCTTTTTCGTCGTCCACTGGTATTTGCAAGGAATTCAGTAAGTCATAGAGTATCTCATAGATTTTGTACCAGTGACAACTCTATTGTGAAGGGTAAAATCTGTTTTACCAAGGGCATATCTGTCAGTCCAAGCATGATGTGTTCGACCAGGGAACAGAGTTATCTGATATCTGGACATTAACCAGTTAAAGTTTGATTTAAAATACAAATTGGAAACTATCAGTGACTCACCCGATGAAACCGGAAGAACAGCCAAAACGTTCGACCTCATCTTTCAACTGTTGAAGGCATCAGAATGTGAAATTATCACACGAGCAAAAGAAAACTTTGCATTTCTCTTTTCCCTTCTGTCGATCTGCAAGCAAATTGTTCGCCGTCTCGCTTGGTAATGCGAAGACAGACACCGAAATCGACTCCTTAACAATTCACAAATATTTCCGTGCCCTACCGTGACTTTCAAAAATTCAGTCATGGAGATTTTTTCATTGGACTGGGCAGGATAGATATAAAGGTGACAATTGAGTTGGTTGTAGGACTAATTCCTGAATAACATTGAAGATGAAACCAGGAAGTTATTGCGGCAATATCCTGAAAACATTAGGAGAAAATAATCAACGTCATTGCTTGCGAGAAGTTATGAATTCATCGCCCAATGCCGCGAAATCGTCTGGTTCACTGAAAAACACGACAATAGCTGAAGTTGGTCAATAGACCCCCCTACAAGGTCAATGAAAAATCTCCATGGAAAACTTATCACTTCATTTATGTGGTGGTCAAAGCATGAGTTCAGTAGTCACCAGCCAATTAATCATCTTGAGAATTATTACAGTGGTTTGACTCTCCAAGTTTGACCACGTTCTCTCCAAGTTTGACCACGTTCTCTCCAAGTTTGACCACGTTCAATGAGAACTTCACTCACAGATCCGGTGGTCCAGGTCAAAATACCGTCTTTTGCTCTGGTCATCCGCAGATCAAATTGGTGGTCCTTGTCATCCCATCACCTGGGATCGCCAGCACAACCGTATTGTCCGGTAGTTTCTCGATTAAACAGACAAGGGTTGCGGAAGAAGGCCTGAAATATCATGTTCAGATCCTCCCAGATGTTTAATGACATCCCAGCACAGGTGACAAAACAGAGCGGTGTAAGCGTTAAAATAATTACTCAGTTTAATTTAACATGTTAAAGCAATTGTGTACTTTCGTTGGAAAGCTAGGACCAAAATTGAAATTTTTCATAGGAAAAGAGAAAAAATGTTTCCATCCCCTTTTTTCATAAGAAAAAAAGGGGAAGTAAACGTTCCATGAATTAGGTTTCCGCTTCGGGGGTTAATACGTACATCAAATACGAGTATAGGTTTGAGGCGCAAACGCTGAAAATCGTGCCAAAACCGGCGCAGAAGGTGGGCATAAAATTGTAAAAAGTGCAACAAACACAAACACAAAAATACATATATCGAGAACCGCTGTTTTCGATACTAGGCACCACCTGTGACAAAGCCCGAGTAGTCATTCAACATCGGGCTATTTATTTGTCTAGATTACTTGCCGCTTTCTTCTTATTCTTCGTCCACTGGTATTTGCAAGGAATTCAGTAAGTCATAGAGTATCTCATTGATTTTGTACCAGTGACAACTCTATTGTGAAGGATAAAATCCGTTATACCAAGGGCATCAATGTCATTCCAAGCATGATGTGTTCCTTCAGGGAACAGCGTTACCTGATATCTGCACGTAAAATTTAAAGTTTGATTCAGAAAAGAAATTGCAAACGATCAATAACTCACCCGATGAAACTTGACGAACAGCCAAAATGCTCGACCTCATCTTTCAACTATAGTAGGCATTTGAATGTGAAATTGTCACACGAGCAAAAGAAAACTTCACATTTTTCTTTTTCCTTCTGTTGATCTGCAAGTAAATTTTTCGCCTTCTCGCTTGATAATGCGGAGACAGACACCGAAATCGACTCCGTATCAATTTACAAATATTTCCGTGCCCTACCTACCGTGACTTTCGAAAATTCTGTCCTGGAGATTTTTTCGTTGGACTAGGCAGGATAGATATGAAGGTGACAATTGAGTTGGTTGTGTAGGACTAATGCCTGAATAAAATTGCAACAAGGCTTGGGTTATGCTCTTTGTGCATGCCTCTCAAGCCTTTTTTAGCCTTATTCATGGTATTTGGTTACACGCGAGAGTTGCCTGATTTTCGATCAGCCAATTAGGTGAGGACAAGTTGAAAAACATTATTCAAGAAAGCCTCGTGGCACACTACTTCCAAGATCAGAATAATTACAGATTTCTGGAAACATGAAGGAATCATACATTAGATACATAGATGTTAGCTTTGTTCAGCAATTTGCAAAAAGTTGTTTTTTTCTGAAATGTTTGTAACCTGCGCTTTTGAAAAATGTATCCACATCATCTAAAATACCGAATTACGAGAAGCGTAAATTCATATCCCAAAACCTGGCTGAATACAAAAGAGTTCTCAGATGAAAATTATTTAGGTTTCCTTGAACAATTTGTGCATTGTGTGCTTAGATTAGAAATTTTTCGAATACCGTGTTGTTTGTATAAGAAGTGCTACAGCCGTTTCGGAGCGAAAGCGGCGTTCCAGAATGGCTCTAACCGAGGTCCACATCGCACGAACCACTTGGGATTCGGAAAACATCGTTACTTTTAGCGCAAAGTCCAAGTAGATGTCTCCCAAATATTTGCTCAAATGCAGACACAATTTGGCAAATTTGCGAAATTGTGGGCAAATCTCTCAGGGTTTAATATCTTAATCAATATCTCCCAGGGCTTAATTGGCAATTTAAGCCGGTCGGGAGCAGAGTAGTGACCAAATCTCTGACACAGCGTTATCCAGTGTGACCTCTATTTTCATGCTGGACGACGTTCTATCTCGATTCGCAACAGGATCCTGTACACGCATGACTTCTAGAAACACATCATCTTTCACAGTCCTCGAATCGTTAGATTGGTCAAGCGAGATACCACTGCTCCGATCAGATACTCTCTCGGTGACCAAAACGTGTGCGTTTTTCTGTTACCCCTCTTGCAGATATCATATCAAACACTGAACAGGTAATCAAATCTTTCGG
>JASGXE010008825.1:0-17041 GCA_030068105.1 Sinentomon sp. SZTP_YWyxl
CCACGATCTCGATTGCTTCAATGTGACCTTTCTGCTAAAGGGGTCCAAGTAAACAGGATAAACATTCAAGCAGAGGCCTCACAGTGGAATAGCAATCGTGTCCGTAAATCGTGCCCCCCCCAATCAAACAGGTTCTATTCATACTTATACCGAATAACAAATCAAACAATTTCAAACCGATAACAACAATAAATTCTAAAAAATGTTTTTCATATCAGGTGTTCGATTTTTTTATTTTTAAAATTCGAGGAGATAGAAATGTCATTTTATTTGACATGCCATGTCATAAGCAAAGGAAAATCACAACGCAATGATTACAATTGACGGCATGATCACAGAAATGTGAAGAGGTACAGCATGTGACACTGATTTTCTTGCTGAACAACACATGTTTCTGACCTTCGGATTGGTTAAATTGGGGCTGAAAACATCTGGTGTCAGCCTGACGTGGACGATAGAAGCTTCAAATCGACCTGCCAAATCCCATTTCGCCCCAACATCCATGTGCATGGAACACGAGGTTAACAGACCCGAGCAAACTTTGCTTGGAAGAAACGCGGGCATACGGGACAGCAAAAATAAACTATTTTTATCGTAGAGTGCACTGAATAATAAAAAAAAAAAAAACAGTTTTGAAGCAAAATGATGCCACGCATTGGAAAAACGGCCTGTTGCATTTTCAGCTCAAAACAGTCTTCCGAACAGGAAGAAAATATTTACAGCATACATTTAGTCAGTAAGTTGCTGGTGAAGCACAATTTATTTTCATCTGGGGGATGTATCAATCAAAGGAAATTGGCGATTATAATGGACACTTTGAAGAGCGGAAGGGGGTGCATGGTCCTGATGTCGTTGTAGAAAATGCATTCCGACCCCCTCTGCAAGATGCCCTCATATTGCCTTCACCCAAATTGGACCTATGGTTGGCAGATTGGGGTTGGCTCAATTTCATCTTCACCATGCACCTGTTTAGTAAATTAATCTGGCCACCATTTCTTGGGATTTTGTCCCCCAAAGGCATCAAACGGTCACGGCGGGGGTTCCACGCGGGCAATTCGAAAAAGCGATGTGCGGATTTAAAGATTTTCCAGTATTGACTTCATTGGTGTGATTCTGCCAAAAGACAGAGATTAAAGCTTTCAAGCATGTAATAATAATTGTTTAATTGTTTAATTGCAAAAGTTACCAGGCGAAAGAATTGGCACTGGTGTAAACGGAAAGAAATAACGTAGAAACACATTTACAAATCGCGGACATAGTCCAGAGTCAAAATTGGTCAAATATACAAAACGCAAACAAATAGAAGACGAAAAGGCTAACTAGGAGGCTGGCTGGTGTGCGTGAAACGCTGACGCATTCGTCAAAATTCGAGATGATCTAGGAAGGTTATTCCAGTCTAAGGCCGATCTCGGAAAAAAGGAATTCTGAAGTACATTACTTCTTGAACGAGGTATCATAAGAGACATGCCGTTGTCAGTCCGGCGCTGCACTGGTTTGACAAAGAAGCCAAGAGGAAGGGTTGAGTCTATATCATCAGTAATAAATCCACTCAGCAGTCGCAAGCGATGCTCACGACGCCGAATTGAAAGGGGAACTAGGTCTAGATCTTTTAGTATTGAAGACATACTGCAAAAACGATCGAACTTACCAGCAATAATTCTGGCTGCCCTGCGTTGGACTTTCTCTATTGACGCGATTTCGCAAGCTTTAACGGGATCCCAGACACCACTAGCATACTCCAGGATAGGGAGAACTAAAGAAACATAGGCTCGTTTTTTAACCTCAACTGGGGCTCCTCTAAGGTTACGGTGTACACAGCCGAGGGTGGAGCTGGCTTTCCGAATGGTTGCAGAAATGTGTGAGTTCCATGAAAGGTTGCTTGAAAACGTTATTCCCAAATATTTAGTCTCATTTTTTAGATGAAGGGGAGATGACCCAATATGATAAGCAGGCTGAGGAAGGAGCAATTTAGAATGGCCAAAACGCATTGCGAATGATTTATTTGCGTTGATTGTCATAGCATTTGCGGCACACCAGCCAGCTATGAGTACAAGGTCAGAACTCAAGGAGTGGCAGTCGTCCGCACTGAAAATGGGTCTGTAAATGACAATGTCATCAGCAAATAAACGGATAGGCGATGATATACCCAGAGAAATATCGTTTATGTAAACCAAAAAAAGCAAAGGGCCGATCACACTACCTTGCGGGACACCTGCTGTGACGGGAAAAGGAGTGGAGGTTGATTCCTGAAGAACAACTTGCAGAGAGCGGCCAGTCAGAAAAGACTTTACTAATTCAAGAAGTTTGGCGGGAAATTGCAGAGCAATGAGTTTAGAAATTAAACCTGCGTGGGAAACCATATCAAAAGCCTTAACTAAGTCCAAAAATACGGCGTCAACTGGGACTCCTTTATCCAGCGAACACGCTACGTCATGAGTGAAAAGGAGAGCCTGGGTTTCACAAGAGCGATTCCGGCGGAACCCAAATTGATTGGGGTGGAAAAAATGCATGCTGTCTAGGAATGATGTAATTTCAATGCAAAGAATCCGTTCGAATAGCTTTGAGGCAATGCAATTGGCGATTATAAATGTAAACATGTAAATGTAAAAAGTTTCACGTTTTCAATTTATTGGCTGATGGTCACCTTTGGTGCTGGGGTTTTGAGGAGGTTTTAAAATTACTTGACAACTGCTTTGATTTTCGCAGATTTTGCGGGCACGGCGTCCATGCAATATTGAATGCAATGTTGAATAGGTATCCGTACATTGTTGAAAACTTGAAAGCTGGAATAGCTTTCAAGTTTTCTAGTTTTCCAGAGTTTCTAGTTTAGTTATAGTTAAGTTTTCAAAATACTTTGCTGAAAATTACAAGTTAAAAATTCTGAAAATATGACTATAAAGGGCGATCGGCGAAAAAGGAAACGAAAAAGACTGCTAGCAAGTGGCCGTGTCCAGTGAGCAGACGTAGCTCCGCTTTCGAACACCTGCGGTGCGGTTCGATTCCGATAATCAGCGAGCAACATCTGCAGAGTTTTCAAAAAAGTTATCGGCTTTCCGTCTATGTGTGCATGACGCGTCAATAATAAACATCGATTTTAACTTTGTCAAACGCAATCGCAACAGGTGGGCCGGTAGTTCTACTGGGCATGCACGATGAGGGCACTCAATTGGGAATGGAGAGGGGCAAAAATGCATGGCTACTCATTGCATTTTCGAAAACTTGAAGGGCGGTGCACACACAGGCCGGGTCCTGTCCGTCCAGGAAGTGACTGATGACCACAGCTGCTGTTCGACATGATCACAAACACTTGCAAGCAGCATTTGTCGTCAGAATGAACGTGGAGATACGCGGGAATGTTGTGAAATGGGTGTGTGCTTTGCAGAGTGAAATACATTGTTGCGCACTAAGTCAAAATTTCAACGGTTTGTGACGTTTCTGTCGAAACGAACAAATCTGTCTGGAAAACTGCCATGGCCTGAAGGAAAACTGGAAAACTGGCTGTTGAACCTTACCCAATTGCAGGCAGCTCAATCCGAACACCCTGTCATTGAGATGCAGGCACTTGCTCGTTAGCCTTTTGTCATTCCCGATGAAAACAATAAAAACAGAATTGTTTTTTTTTTTGTCGCACTGAACAACATTGAACGCGTTTGTTGTCGACCGTCCCCGATGTCAGCCTCACCAAAAAACAGGTGCGATTATCGTTTCCATTTTCGCCATACACCCTTTATGTGCTGCTATACCTACAAAATAAACAGAAGTGATAAAATGTTTTCTGCTGAAACGGTTGAAACGGTTCCTTATAATTGTGCATGACGAAAATACCTTCAATGTATCTGGGTGTATTGTCCGGGTTTGAGAATAATAACTCTAGTCTAACATTCTTTTTTCGGCTTTTGACCCATGAACGATGCCCAATGTGAAACATCAGGCCCCACACGGGAACCGCTTTGAACGAGATTCTGAAAAATTTTATGTTTTATTTCAGGGTTGAAAAGATAGCAAACAATAATGCAACAAAAAGAAAAAAAAAAAACAAAAAAAAATGAACTGAAGCGATTGAAGCATAAAAACTTACTTGGAGATCATTTTTTTCGTACTCTGTCTAGGCCTATCTCCATGTCTGCCTTTGTCTCTCGCTGATGCTGTCTCTCTCCATCTCTCTCTCTCTCTTTCTCTCTCTCTCTCTCTCTCTCTCTCTCGAATATATTGTAAAAATGTACGATTATACCTTTTTGCGACTTGAAGCTTCCGATTCGTGCGTTGAAATCCTTTCACCCAGAATAAAAGGCTTTGCCGAAAAATTGATTTCGCCGTGAAAATAACAAACCGATTGCCAAAAAAGCCATGAGAATAAGGGAATTAAAAATATCGCATGTACGAATTACGATAATTGATTCATTGTTCGCAAATATTAGCCCGTGTCTCCAATGGCATTCCGTTTCGAAAAGGCCATAATGTCGCTATAGGATCAGCCAGAATTTGTTGTCAATTTTTATGTTTTAATAACTAGGAAACAGGAGACAGGCTTCCTGTTGTCGACGAGCGATCAGCTTTTTTGCGTGTCCCAGTTGCTCGTGTCGTGTCCCAGTCGCTTTTGCTCCTGCACAAGCGACGGCTGCACAAGCGGTTTGTGGGCGGCAATTGTTGTGCAAGTTGTGCTGAGTGTGGTGACTGAGAGGCCAAGAAGCAGCTCCTCACTGGAAATCCGAGGGAGGCACTGCCTTTTCACCGCTCAAAAAGAAAACAATGCTGCCATGTTATGTTGTCTCTGGTCATAAAATTATTATTGAGTGGTGTTCAAGTTCAATGATTTTGGGATTCTTGGTAGGGACCCGGAATGTTATAATACTGAAACTTGAGCACTTTTGTTCCTCAAATGGTTTCAGAGTTTCACCCGACAAAAGGTTGGGATCATTATACGAGTAAACATACATATGTGTGGAAGCGCTCATTTTTCAGCTTTGCGCCATGGAAACTGCATCAAAAACCGTCGCTTGGCTCAGGAAAAATTTAACTTTCTGTGGGCATCGCACCGCGGTCCGACATTCACTCGCATGTCTTTCGCAGCGCACACCCCCTTCAAACGCCGCAATCCAGCAGCACACATTTTGGACGCAGGAAAATCCCGGAGTCATGTGCTGATGTCATGTGCTGATGCGTTATGGCTGATGTTTCGCTGGTTGTTTTGTTTGGCGAATAAAATAATGCAACCTATTGTCGCATGTTCCTTCGGAGTCTCTTCTCTGGTGAGCCACTTCTCTTGTGAGCTTTGTGGCGAAAATTGTGCATGGGGTGCGGGTGGAGGAGTTGGGTGTCTTCGCGGGATGCGGGCCTCGTTTGCGTCCCATTCTGTCCTTTCCATCCTGTCCTTTCCAAACCGAACTTGATCCATTAGTTCAATATTCGAGCATCGGCTGCTCAGTCGTGTCAAAATGCGTCACGACACAAGAATAGCGAAAAAATCCCCGTTTCGCTTTTCTGCAAAATCCATTTGCGCTGTTGTTGGTGGACAAAACCCGAAATTTCCCCAAACTATCGATTTCCCCAGACCTTCCCCAAAGGTGCGAAATTTCCCCAAAAGGAAAAAATTTTCCCCATTCCGCCACACTGCACAGCATGTACTCGCCACAGCAGGCACCTGCATGCACACACAGCTGGTGTCTGGTGTGCGGATTTCTTTCTTTTTTGTGTGGTGTTGTTGACTGACTGATGAATCATTGATTCCTGCATTCATTGACTGAAACAAAACGCAACATGTTGTCCTGTTTGTTTCTTCTCAGCTTGGCTTCTCTGCTCTGTTGCCGTTCGCCTCTTGGCCTTGTCTCCTTCATTGTCTGCGTTGGGATGCAAATTGTGCATGAGGTGCGGTGAGTAGGCGGTGAGTGAGGTTCGGAGTTTTCGCGGCCTGCAGTGTCTGTTCATTGTTGCGCTTGCTGGTTTTGTTGAGGTGGGGTAGGGGAAAGAGTAATTTTGTTTTTGTTGTGCCATTTTGTCATTTTTTCACCGATTTTGACCAAAAACTATACAGCAACGCACCACATTGACATCTTCGCCTCCACAAAAATTGGGTACGATCGGTTAACAACTTTTTGAGTTATCGTTGCACACAAATTACGGTTTGCTGTCCGTTGTAGACTCGCTTCGCTCGTCAACAATATTATTTGATTTGATAACAATTCAAAATTATTGCATTTTTTGTTTGTACAGATGATTATATACAGGGTGGTCCAGAAGTCACGCACCAATGCGACAACTGCTGCCCAATTGATTTTCTCTGATTTTTTCCGGTTGCGCAGCTACAGCTTGCGGAGCAGCGTCGCTTGAGTTCTGCTGATAGCCATCGGTATTCCTCCCGCACCGTCCGGGGCAACATCCCCAAAAACGCATTTTGTGGGCAGGTATTCTCAGGCATCATATCATCGGGCCTTTTTCAATGAGGGCAATCTCAACGGGCCCATGTACCGGACCTGTTGGAGCATGTCACCTCTCCAGCATTGTCAGACATCTTGCAGTATCCAACACGCCCCCGCCCGTGGCAACACCGCAGTGGATAATGTTAATTCCAATAAGATGGTGCCCCAGCTCACAACGCCGCCATCATCGGAGGCTTTTTTGATGGTTACTTCTCCGGTCCCCCACCGGTGTATTGGCCGGCGAGGGAGTGTAGAGTGGCCTGCCCATTCGCCAGACTTGTCGCCACTTGACCTCTTCCTTTGCGGGCACTTGAAGTCCCGGGGTATGCCACGCAACCGGACATCGACAACCTCAGACAACTAATCTCTGACGAATGCGCCATGATCACACCGGGCCAGGTGCTCTTGATAATGTCCGGCACGCTTTCGAACGTTGCCTGTATGAATCAAGATGGCACCCGCTTTGAGAAATTGCACTGAAGCAACAAGGTAAATGCGGTGCGGAATAAGTACTCAACAAACTCGACTTAACAAAGACCATATGCCATTGGTGCGTGACTTATGGACCACCCTGTACATATAATATGATAATGGGGCAACCCATCAAATACAACAACTGATTGAATAATGAATATCTGAACCCCAATCCAATATCTCACGCGCTGTTGGTAATGTCAGCTGCCATTTTTGGCCACCTTCCTATATGAGAGATGAGAAGCGATTGCGGAAATGGGATGCAGTCGAAGTCAGACAAAAGGCGAATCAGTCATCCTCCCAAAATAGAAAAATTAATCTCTGTTCTTATTCGTTCCGAAAATGTTGATCCAATTCATTTTTCCCACTCATTATGAGGTTTCTTGATGATCATTCCTGTGCCCATATTTATGTTTTCACATTAAGGACATTTCCCCACAGCATTTTCGCTTGAAGAAAACCTGCTTACACGATTTTCGCCCACAGGATTTTCGGCCATATGATGGAGTTAACTGAGGTGAAAAAAAACAAAATCTGGTCAATTTGAGAAATTGTTATGATGCGGCTGTATTTTCTCAGGAATCTACTGTTACGCATCCCTATTCTTGTGACCGTAACGCTATACCAAATCTGGTGGTGGTCTGAAGGCCATACCAAAAGCATAAAAGTAATTACATTGGTGTATCTAGTAAGCGGTATATCGCCCATGCAGCAGTTTAAATTTCAAGAAAACGTGGAGACGAAGCAATCACATCTATCAGCGAGAGACAAATCCCACACTGAAGTTATAACATGTTTTTAAAGGTTAAAATGGGAATTTTGCAAACTTCGGAAAAATCTCTGCAGCGGATAATTGCGCGGGCAAATAACTTACACACAACTGTCTTCGCCAGGAACAAATTGCAATTCGTAAGATACATTTTCGTAATAGATTCGTCGGTGCAATATGAAAAAATACAATAGATAACATACAACATAGTTCACAATAGAGTTAAATGCAATATTTACAACAGTTACAATAGTTACAATAGTTAAGTTTACATATAGGTACAGAATTTTTTTATGAGAGGAGGCTATAAACGATAAATTACAAATTGAACAAAAATTATATTGAAGTTTCAAACAACACATTGATGCAAAAGATATGAATAATGCCACTGAATACGCAAAGTTTAAGTAACACTTGAATACGCGAGCACAGTCTGGGATTTGACAATACAGTCTCATACTCAGGCAGTTGAAAAGTGTAAAAACGTGCGATTAAGTTTATCTATTCTCAATATTCCTTTTGTGGCAACTCGCCTCTTTTAATTCCCGTCTTTTAATTATGGACAGCACTGCTCCTGCAGTGCAATCCAGCAGCAGAAACGGGATGACCAGTTGTGATCGGCCAGTTGCGATGGTGGGGGCGGGTACGCCACCCAGACTGTTTCCAAAATCAATTCAAAATGTTTTGACCTACAGTTTAAATAGGACTGCAATTGATTCCATTTCCGTGCCTGTTTCTGCCGTTGCACCTCGGGGACTGCCTTCCCCGACCATCTCAACTGCGGTCGCGACTCGCTATCCTGCTCCTGCAGTGCAATCCAGCAGCAGAAACGGGATGACCAGTTGTGATCGGCCAGTTGCGATGGTGGGGGCGGGTACGCCACCCAGACTGTTTCCAAAATCAATTCAAAATGTTTTGCCTGCAATTTAAATATGACTTCAATTGATTCCATTTCCGTGCCTGTTTCTGCCGTTGCACCTCGGGGACTGCCTTCCCCGACCATCTCAACTGCGGTCGCGACTCGCCACCCTGCTCCTGCAGTGCAATCCAGCAGCAGAAACGGGATGACCAGTTGTGATCGGTCAGTTGCGATGGTGGGGGCGGGTACGCCACCCAGACTGTTTCCAAAATCAATTCAAAATGTTTTGACCTACAATTTAAATATGACTGCAATTGATTCCATTTCCGTGCCTGCTTCTGCCGTTGCACCTCGGGGACTGCCTTCCCCACCATCTCAACTGCGGTGCAGCTCGCCATCCTGCTTCTGCAGTGCAATCCAGCAGCAGAAGGGGATGACCAGTTGTGATCGGCCAGTTGCGATGGTGGGGGCGGGTACGCCACCCAGACTGTTTCCAAAATCAATTCAAAATGTTTTGACCTACAATTTAAATATGACTGCAATTGATTCCATTTCCGTGCCTGCTTCTGCCGTTGCACCTCGGGGACTGCCTTCCCCGACCATCTCAACTGCGGTAGCAGCTCGCCATCCTGCTTCTGCAGTGCAATCCAGCAGCAGAAGTGGGATGACCAGTTGTGATCGGCCAGTTGCGATGGTGGGGGCGGGTACGCCACCCAGACTGTTTCCAAAATCAATTCAAAATGTTTTGACCTACAATTTAAATATGACTGCAATTGATTCCATTTCCGTGCCTGCTTCTGCCGTTGCACCTCGGGGACTGCCTTCCCCACCATCTCAACTGCGGTCGCAGCTCGCCATCCTGCTCCTGCAGTGCAATCCAGCAGCAGAAGCGGGATGACCAGTTGTGATCGGCCAGTTGCGATGGTGGGGGCGGGTACGCCACCCAGACTGTTTCCAAAATCAATTCAAAATGTTTTGACCTGCAATTTAAATATGACTGCAATTGATTCCATTTCCGTGCCTGCTTCTGCCGTTGCACCTCGGGGACTGCCTTCCCCGACCATCTCAACTGCGGTCGCAGCTCGCCATCCTGCTCCTGCAGTGCAATCCAGCAGCAGAAGCGGGATGACCAGTTGTGATCGGCCAGTTGCGATGGTGGGGGCGGGTACGCCACCCAGACTGTTTCCAAAATCAATTCAAAATGTTTTGACCTACAATTTAAATATGACTGCAATTGATTCCATTTCCGTGCCTGTTTCTGCCGTTGCACCTCGGGGACTGCCTTCCCCAGCCATCTCAACTGCGGTCGCGCTCGCCATCCTGCTCCTGCAGTGCAATCCAGCAGCAGAAGCGGGATGACCAGTTGTGATCGGTCAGTTGCGATGGTGGGGGCGGGTACGCCACCCAGACTGTTTCCAAAATCAATTCAAAATGTTTTGACCTGCAATTTAAATATGACTGCAATTGATTCCATTTCCGTGCCTGTTTCTGCCGTTGCACCTCGGGGACTGCCTTCCCCGACCATCTCAACTGCGGTCGCGACTCGCCATCCTGCTCCTGCAGTGCAATCCAGCAGCAGAAACGGGATGACCAGTTGTGATCGGCCAGTTGCGATGGTGGGGGCGGGTACGCCACCCAAACTGTTTCCAAAATCAATTCAAAATGTTTTGACCTACAATTTAAATATGACTGCAATTGATTCCATTTCCGTGCCTGTTTCTGGTTTCGCCTTTCACCTCGGGGACTGCCTTCCCCGACCATCTCAACTGCGGTCGCGACTCGCCATCCTGCTCCTGCAGTGCAATCCAGCAGCAGAAACGGGATGACCAGTTGTGATCGGCCAGTTGCGATGGTGGGGGCGGGTACGCCACCCAGACTGTTTCCAAAATCAATTCAAAATGTTTTGACCTACAATTTAAATATGACTGCAATTGATTCCATTTCCGTGCCTGTTTCTGCCGTTGCACCTCGGGGACTGCCTTCCCCGACCATCTCAACTGCGGTCGCGACTCGCCATCCTGCTCCTGCAGTGCAATCCAGCAGCAGAAGCGGGATGACCAGTTGTGATCGGCCAGTTGCGATGGTGGGGGCGGGTACGCCTCCCAGACTGTTTCCAAAATCAATTCAAAATGTTTTGACCTGCAATTTAAATATGACTGCAATTGATTCCACTTCCGTGCCTGTTTCTGCCGTTGCACCTCGGGGACTGCCTTCCCCGACCATCTCAACTGCGGGCGCGACTCGCCGTCCTGCTCCTGCAGTGCAATCCAGCAGCAGTAACGGGATGACCAGTGGTGATCGGTCAGTTGCGATGATGGGGGAGAGGATGACAACAAGATCTCAGTTAAACCCCTCTTCCAGCCCCGTTCAAAGGTGTGACAAGGGCATAAATTTTTTGCAAGCGAACTGTCGTTCCATTAATTCCCCGCTTAAAAAAGCTGAACTTCACGAGCTTGCTGTTAATCACAACGTCAGTGTATTGCTTTTGACTGAAACGTGGCTCTCTGCAGATGTTGGTGATCCGGAATTGTTTTCAGATTTCCAATTTTTTAGGACTGACCGCAGCAGTAGAGGTGGAGGTTCTTTGGTTGCAGTTAGGTCCGATATTTTGAGCTTTCCGGTAATCCTCCCTCCGGGCTTAAAAAAAAAATTTAGAAAATTGGTGGAAATTGCATGCTCTAAAATAATGTTTGATAGGTTCTCTATTGTTTTCCTTTCTGTGTACTTTGCTCCCCCTGTGGGATTGCCAGCAATTTCTTTCTTTTGCAATTTTTTGACAGTTCTGCACCAATCGTTCCCTTCAGTGAATTTGATTGTGACGGGTGATTTTAATCTACCCCACATTAATTGGAGCAGAATTAACTATCTTAACGCCAGCAGTATTGAGATCCAGTTCCTGGAATGCATGGAAAACTTTGCTTTAAAACAGCTTATAACTGAACCGACAAGATTTTCTCCCACTGGTAATCATCACATCCTTGATTTATGTTTTGTTAATTTTGAACTTCCAAGGATTAACATCACTGTGATTGATGGGATTTCAGACCACCAAGCTGTTCTGGGAAATCTAAATGTCCGCAATTCCTCTTCGAATTCTAAATCAATGACTTTTCTTAAGCCTGATTTTAGTTCCGTGGACTGGTCACAAACAAAGAATTCCTTGCTGTTAAGCCTGCCTATTTTTTGTGATTTGGCTTTCGTACATGATCCAAATTCATTGTGTCAAGTACTTTGCAAATATTTCCTACATATTTTGAGCATGGTACCAATTAAGTCCACGAGGCGGGGCAATGAGTTCCCTTGGGTCAACCACAAGTTGAAATCTCTTTTTCGGAAAAAGCGCAGAATCTCCGCAAAATACGCGAAGTCAAAAACCCCCGAACTTTTTTCTCAGTATGGGGTTATAAAAAGTCCATTAGTACGCTGAATAAAAGGCTTTTTTCTAGGTTTATAACCAAGGCAATTTCTTCTCCCTTTGCCAATCGTTTTTGGAAATTTCTGAAGTCTAAACGTACTGGCTCATACGAAAGCCTTATATCTGTGATGGGCGCACCTGTTCTTGATCGCATCCAAATTGTAAAAAGTTTTTCTTTGCATTTTGCTTCCATTCATTCACCACAAGGTCAACAATCTGGCAGCAATAGACCTAAAAATATTCACAGTTCGCTTGAAACGTCCAACATAATTCATTCTCATAATCATGCAATTTCACCTCATCCTGTACAATTGTTTTCATCTGAAAGAATTTTGTTCTGTGATCGTTCATTTGTGTTGAAATTCATTTCGAGCCTCTCAGCAAAGAATTCTCCGGGCAGCGACGGCATCCCCAATATGTTGATAAAGGTGCTATCTCCGGCGTTAGCAGACTACTTTGTAGCGCTCTTCAATTGCATTTTTGCACCTCGCATATTTCCTGAAATGTGGAAAAAGGCCATTGTTGTCCCAATTCCCAAAAAATCGCGATCAAACGATATTGCAAATTTCCGTCCAATCTCAATTCTTCCAGGCAGTGCCAAACTTTTTGAGAAAATCCTGGCACGCAACCTGCTAAATTGTCTGGATGAGATAAATTTTCTTCACCCATCGCAGCACGGTTTCAGGCGGGGTTTATCTTGTGGATTGAGTTTGTCCATGACATCAGTTTTTCACTGGAACAAAAATTACCTGTCCATGCCATCTTTATTGACTTTAATAAGGCCTTTGATGTTATTTGTCATCAGCTGCTCATTGCAAAATTGAAATCCTACAATTTTCCGTGCGATCTTGTTGAGCTCATCTTTTCATACCTTTCGGGTCGTTCGTCATCTATAAAATGGGACAGAATAGTTTCTGACGAAACGTACGAAAATTCTTCTGGGGTACCCCAAGGAAGTGTGATGGGGCCGCTGTTGTTCTTACTTTTCATTAACGACATCACTATTGGGCTGAATTGTAAAGTAAGACTTTTTGCTGACGATTTGGTCATTTATTCTCCCATAAAATCTCATCTTGATCTTGAGGTACTGCAAAATGATCTATTGAAAATCCAATCTTGGTGTGACGAATGGAAAATGAGTATTAATCCTGGCAAGTGTGCATTCATGTGTTTTGAGAGATCCAAAGTCCAATCCAACTGCTTCTCCAAATTTTGTACACTATTTGTGATGATGCTATTCCAAAAGTATGCTCATTCAAATATTTAGGTGTGTTTTTACAACAGAATTTACGATGGGATGATCATGTCAGTTATTCTGTTGCCAAAGCGCGAAAGGTTTTAGGCTTGCTTCAACGTAACATGTCCTTGGCGTCAAAAGAAGCAAAATTAAAATCCTATACTTCGCTAGTCCTGCCAATTCTCGAGTACGCCAGTGTCGTGTGGGACCCTTATCTTTGCTGCCATATTGAAGCACTTGAGAGAGTCCAAAGAAGGGCTGCCCGTTTTTCTCTGGCGATTTTTCATATTCATCAAGTGTCTCGCTCTTAATTCAGCATCTAGGACTGCCATCACTTGCACAGCGCAGAATCGAAAAACGCAGGAAATTTTTCGCGAAAATTTTGTGTGCTAAATTGAAAATTAAAATTCCTCCAGAGTTTGTGATGCGACAACCCTCAACGAAGAACCGATAATGGGCTTCATTTTGTTGCTCCACTGATAAAATTAAACATTCACTATAATTCCTTTTTTCCAAGAACTGTAAGGGACTGGAATTCCCTCCCGCATAATTCACCCACAATCACATACGCCCAAGGTCAGTTAGCTCGTGCTCATTCATCGGTTTGATTCTTACTACTGGTTTATTGCTTCTGAATATGTTCAATGTGCGTTGTGTTCTCTCTCTTTTTTTTCATGTTTTTTATACCTGACACGTGTTTAAATTTTCTGACTTGGTGCCATGCACTGTATCATCCATCCACCTGCCAAATCTTTTTGTAGGTGTTTTTGTTTAAATAAAATAAAATAAAATAAAAATAAAATAATCAAAACTTAATCATCTGTCGCGACGCGATCATCTCTCTCAGTTCTCTGTTATAAATAGTAACGTTAACAAGAGAGTAGCAATATCTTTAAAGAAGTTCAGTCTATTTTCTTTGTGCCTACTAGACACGGAGAACAAATCAATATCTTGAAGCAGTCTATAGTGACACGAAAATGACCCATACTAACCCTCGTCGCTCTCCTCTGATCCATCTGATCAATCTGGGAGACATCACGATGAAAGGGATCCCATACGACTGACACGTACTCGATTATGTGTACGACAATAAGTGGCAAATGAGCGTTAAGTGGAGCTTTTTGGGAAGTAAACTCATGTAATTGTTGACAAAAGCCAGAGTGCGTCCGGCCGATGCTACACATGGAATTTATATTATCTTTCCTATTGTCAAATTTTGACTGTTGCGCACAACGTTTTCAATTGGTTGGTTTATTTGCTTCATAGTGGACAACTCCATGTTGGAACTTTAGTAAGGAGCCTAGAAAATATCATTCCTGGCTGTGTTCATTTCCATACCCCAGCAGTCACAACAATGAGAAACCTGTTTGAGATCCGCTTGAAAATGGCGGAAATCATCTGGAGAGTTAACGATTTTGTGGAGCACAATATCGACCGCAAACATTATGGAGGATGAAAGATTACTCCTTATGTCTCCAGGGACGATCTTTTGTTGTGAAGCATCTTGCAATGTCCACCACTAATTTTATGGTTTTAACCCAACCTAACCTAACCTACCTAACTTAACCTAACCTAACGTAGCCTAACCGATCCTAACGTAACCTAACGTGATCTATCCTAACCCAACTGAATTCGTTGTAATAGTGCAGCAACGACGGATAATATCCATCCCTTGCAGACATCTATCGCACGCCTGTATTTTTGGCAAGACCTGTCCCGTAAAAGCTTCACGAAAACTATACCCGGCTGTTCCTGATGGCAAAACAAATAGAAAGTAACCAGTGCGAAAAATGACTCCGGGCCCCCATTTCCATGTTATGCCCCCCAAAGTACCCTAAAACGGACCCTTTGTGGGGTTCCTAATAGGGGAGGTAAGATTTCACCGTGGAACAGCCAAATTTTCAGGACACGTTCTACGGAGCAAGTGAAACATAAAATGTCCATTGACAAAATACGCTCCGACCCACCACTTCCACGCAGTGCCCCCCCCCCAAAAATCCAAAAAAGCCCGAATTGTGCGGTGGTCTTGGTCTTGGTTTAACGAGATGTGAGGAGAGTGAGTTATCGTATAGGAATATCAGTTTTCGAGGACGGATTCTCATGGTGAGCTGAACAATAAATGTTCAGTGAAATTATGTGCTTCGACCCCTCATTTCTTCGAAATAGCGGCCCAAAAACTGGTGAAAACGTCTCTCAAGTGCCAATGGTTTCACAGTGATAACGAACAGGTGCAAATATGACAATGCATTTCAGGCAAACATGACTCTCAAATTACCGAAAAGGAAAGGTACTCGTAAAAGACATAAACTCACAGCACATCACAGTCAACATCTCACCCTCCGACCAGGTATGTGTCTACAGCAACGATATGTTGAATGAAAGAAAAAGAGATGAAGGAGGAATGTCGTTGATTAATGCAGGTTGTTGACAGTCGAGAACCGAAGACATGTAAAAGTTCTCACTTGCACAATAAGTTGAAGCAGTAAATATGACTTTACAATCATAGATGCCCAAATTTTGGCATAATAGGTATTTTAGTAAGCCAGGAACGTGAAAAATAGTCACTTTAAGCCGCGTCAGAATGGACAGATTTTTGTCGGCTGACTTTTTTAGGGCGATGGGCGTGGCCAGATTTTTATCTGGTTGGCCGTCCAAACGGTAAGATTTTTTGCATCAGACTTTTGTCAAAACACGAATGTCTGGCGAACGGTCAGGTCCACCCGATGAACCTGACCGTTTACTGATATCCTATGCTGGTGTTCTTAAGCTTCTCCAATCGCTCTCCCCTAAAAAGGGAGCTGGGCCTGACGGTATTCCGGCAAAGATACTGAAGGAACTGGCACCTTCGCTGGCTTCCGTGTTCACTCATCTTTTCCGGCTAATAACAGCAGAGAGATGCTTCCCCTGCGACTGGAAAAAGGCCATTGTCATTCCAATTCCAAAAAAGGGTATGCCTAATCATTTGCCGTCTAGTTATCGCCCAATTTCATTGACCTGTATTGCATCAAAACTATTTGAGAAAGTACTTGTTAGCCACCTTTTAAGTCACATTGCTGAGAACAACATCTTGCACACAAATCAGTTTGGTTTTCGGAAAAACTTGTCCTGCGAATTGCAGCTTATTTATTTGGTCGACGATATTTCCAGATCCCTGGATGCGGGTTACCCAGTGCATGCAATGTTTCTTGATTTCTCTAAGGCTTTTGACCTCGTGCCTCATAACAAATTGATAAGCAAACTTATTTCTCTTAATTTCCCTGCTGTAACTGTACAACTCGTTTCATCTTTCCTTTCTCATCGCACCCAGCAAGTGTCCGTAAATGGATTACTCTCTACACCTCGCCCTGTCCCTTCAGGGGTCCCACAGGGTAGCGTACTTGGTCCGATTCTTTTCTTAATTTACGTGAATGACGTAACTGAGGGTCTGGGATCTTGCATTCGCCTATTCGCCGATGATATCGTAATTTACAGAGCGATCAAAAAATCTGCTGATATCCAAACACTGTCTGACGATCTTTGCCGCATTTCTGAGTGGTGCAATACCTGGGGAATGAGATTGAATCCTAACAAATGCAAAACAATGTCCTTTTCCCGAGGTGTTAACCCTCCCCCATACATGATTCCCTGCTATTGCCTATCTGGGACTCCACTAGAAAGTGTTCCCGCCTATAAATACTTAGGAGTAATCCTTAGAGCCGACCTCAGTTGGGGTGACCATATTCGTTCGACTGCCTTAAGAGCGAGTCGACTTGTGGGCTTCATCCAAAGGAATCTTAAGTACTCAACACCTGCAGCTAGAAGAAAGGCCTATGTGTCCTTTGTGCTACCAGTGCTGGAATACGCGTGCGCAGCATGGGACCCGATGCTTGCT
>JASGXE010008826.1:0-17399 GCA_030068105.1 Sinentomon sp. SZTP_YWyxl
TTTTACAAGATGTCCCAGAAGTCATGTTGCACTTGTCTGTGTCGAAGCTTCGGGTTTTGTCAAGCTCCAGACTGTGTGTTCAGTCAAGCCAGACTGCTGGTTGTGAGATGACAAAAGAGTCAGCTTATCATTGTAGTTCTGGCGTTAACTTCCATGAAGGCACGGTGATCAGTTCGTCGTGCGATACGGAATGTTTCGGGGCGAAACAACACTTTTAGAAACCCTGTGTGGGAGCATTTTTCTTCGTTTTTGCTTGTTGCGAAAATAAGTGCATCAAGAAGCCCTCAAGCAAAACGGGCTCAGTTTTGGCTATTCTATCTTTCCGGCAACGAGGTTTTGTAAATACCAATTTGCGAGGGATCACTATTTTTGCAATACGGCCCCCGACAGTGGCCGCAGAAAACATCGCTGCCGACGAAACGAAAACCGAAATTCACATGCACAGGGTGTACTTTTGTTGCATCCCATATTTCTTGTCCTTTCGCCTTTTTTCGGGGTTGGTTCTTCTACATCCCGTTGCTGATGACGGCTTGGCATCCTTCCGCACAAATCATGGAAATTAAGGATCAGAGCCTTTTTGGGCTGAAACCAAATCGACAAATTGTGGAGCAAAATCGGCCCGGGACAGCATAAATTGTTCAATTTTAGAACGGTACCCCTGTATATTTTACAGTTATATTGCTGTGCCTCGCCCATATCATTCATTTTTGAAATGAGTCAATGGATGTTCTGGACTGGAATTTTGTGCTGGCTTTCAGAATGAACGAGAAACGGGGTACCTACCTGTGATTGGTTTATGATTAGCAAATGTCAGACATCTCAAACTCGACGTTGGACAGGACAGGAACGTGGAACGAAAAATGTACGGGCATCGCAAATTTAGAAGCGATGGGCGGCACGCGCCAGCCCAAACAAAAACTGGAGCGCAAATCGCTGAATTTGGCCCAGCATTGGCAGCGAAAATTATCGAGCAGTTGGGTTGGATTGATGATACGAATGCGGGAACGTTTAACGGAAGGTAAGAAAAAGCCCTGAGGGGCAAAAGGAAACAGTTTTTTCGGATGCCTCAAATTATTCCCCAATCCATCATTTCATCTGGGAGAAACTAAAAAAATCCAGGTCTCCTTTCAGTGACTTAAGGTCGGAAATGTATGTCTATGTGGTTGCTGTTTTTTCCCGCATGTAATTGACATAGGTCGTAACTGGATCATTCATTATTCGCTGTGTAACGGTTGCTCTGTTGGCACACGGATCATCAATCTCAGCAGGCCCAAACAACTGCTGTGGGCCATAAGGTCGGAGCTTTGCTTCCATTTTCAAGTTTTTCATTTTCGCATAATTTGACACTGTGTGTAGGTACGCTTTTTCCAAGAGTGCACTCTGGATTCACCCAGTTTTGCCGTCTGAAATGACCCGATATTGTTCGGAGGGAGATTTTGAAATGATCTTGCTGCGTTGCTCGGTCCGTGTTTCGAGTGTTCACACTCCACATGTGCACGGGTACCGCTTTATTTTGATTTGGTTTTGCTCCACTTGAGCAGGTACAAATGTTAGCGAGCGCTTGACGGTCAAGATCGAACTTTTAATGATTCGAATTGGAACATCCCGGAATTTACAAGTACGTGCGCCAGCGTTTCGAAAAGACTTCCGCCT
Source organism: Sinentomon sp. SZTP_YWyxl (assembly GCA_030068105.1). Taxonomy (NCBI): domain Eukaryota; kingdom Metazoa; phylum Arthropoda; class Protura; order Sinentomata; family Sinentomidae; genus Sinentomon; species Sinentomon sp. SZTP_YWyxl. The sequence goes on from JASGXE010008826.1 coordinate 1,654, forward strand.
AGGGGATTTTATCCGAACTTGATGCTTTAGCACAATCCCTGCTTGAATATGATCGCGTTTTTTGAAGTACTTACTCGTATAAACGGTGATTCTAATTTATTTTATATTTCGCTGAATCATCATAAAGGACAAGGGCAAAAATGGAAGTGTGATGAAAGGCTTTTTACGTCTCGTATACGGGCTGAGGGTCAAATTCTCATATCAAATTTCTGATTTCGCAATCAGTGCATCAGTTGTCAGGCTGATGTCATTTTGCCTGTGTCATTTTGCAAAAGCTTTCCACGGAGAAAATACCCGCGCAGCAACAACGGTATCCACCAAAAACGACCCACTCCGACAAAAATGACATCGGCATCCTAGAATTTTTAAAAACTCGCCAGAAATTTGGCCTATTTCATCATTATAAAACCTTTCCAAAACTGTGAAGTTAGAGAAAATGGACCACTTTATGCATTTTTGGGAATAGATCACTCCCATTCAAAGAATTTTGAAATCCCAAATGTTTCCCATCTTATAGAAAGGTGATAGCCAGTCTTGCAGAGAAATTGTGTTTTGGTTTGATGGGTTTTTGGTGGATTGGACGTCTTGTGCTTTAACCTTGCAGCAAAAGTCCCTTCTCCTTTGTTGGATTTTGTTAGATTGGACGTTTTGTGCATTCTTCGTTGAAATGTTCAGAGATGCCAGAGCGAGTAAAATACTCATATTTAAGATGCTTTCGTTTTGTTTGGGGCTAAAAGTTCCATGCTATCGCACTATGAAAGGACACGCTGATGCGGTAACTTATATATTTGAACCACGCGTCGTTTCTGTACCCATATCAAACTCAAGGACAAATGCACCTCCATCTGCCAGCACCAGGATATGTTTGAATAAAATCAATTGCTACAATATGATGCAGATACAAGTGGCGAGCACGAACAGTCAAGTGCTCTGCATGTGGCCGCACTTGGCCGCCCGCCATCAAAGGATACATCAAACAATGGTTTTTGTCGGCTGATGGTTCCATGGTTTCTGGTTAACAAAGACAAATATCTTCATTTAACATTCAGTCAACTTGGCAACAGTTAATCAATGACCAAATCGTAATGATAAAAATATGCAAACTAAAAGAGCCATACCAAGCCATACATAAGCTAAAGAGATTGAGAGATATATTAGATTTACGAGCTGTGGAGTTCTCCCACCAAAGAGACCCTATTGCTAACGAGCACAATCGTGGTAGATTCGGATGAAAACTAAGGCGAATGCTTTATGCAAGTCGAAATAAATCAGCATACGGCAATAATTTATTTGAGGCCAAACTCACATGGTGAGCACAATGGCAAAACGAAGGACCTTTTTGGGCAACACATCTCTATCTGTGGCCTGCAGTACACCTCCGAGAGTGTGGTGTCAGTCGTGTACGAATTTGGTCAAATTTATTGGACGAAATAATTTGGCCAAAATGGATGCCCATGCCAGCGCAAGTGAGACAGAATTCGAACCTGAATGTGCCGGAATCCGAAATGCAGCCATCAAGAAATCAACACTCGATGTACAAAGAACATGGCGCAAATGTCAACCAAACCGATACAAATATGTTGCTCCTGCTGGCAGTCCTGTTTTGACAATTTAATAAAATTTATCTCAAAGTGTATGGAATACAGCTGAAATTTAATCTTTGCCCTTGTTTTTAACTGGGATGAAAGTCAAATTCAAATTTTAATTGATTTTTGGTATCTTTACTGTTGATGTGTTTGGCAATACGAACTCAAATACCCTTGCCAACTAAATGAGACTTTGCTGCCCGTGGATTTTGTCTTGCCATCAAGTTTTCCCGCTCCATTTCGCATACATCGCTGCTCCATCAGCTACTATTATTTTTGCACCAATTTATTTTGCAGTTCCAGTTTGAAATTTTGTCATGTCCACCATATTCCATGGCCAGAAATGATAAAGTTAAAGAGGTGCGACGTACATTTTAATTAAGATACCCAAATTGAATCAGACACCAAAACGTAACGTGCGTCATGGGAGTTCATGGGACAAGCAGAATTTTATGTTGCTTTGAGTGCGGATAGTTCGCGCAACATAACCTGTTTATTGATTGCGGACAGTCAACAACGATCCAAACAAAATGCATGGAAAAAATGTTTCACTGGGCGGGTAAAATGACTCTGTGATACGAATAAGTACTGATCGCATCTAGAACATCACACAAAGACCGACTCTTGATTCTTGCAAATTGGACTTGGCGACAAGAGGAAAAAAGCATCGACAAACTTGTTTCTCCGAGACTCCGACCGGGAACACGATTTTGACAGCCAAAAAGAGCTGTGGATAGATTCTCCCAATTTTTGATCATATATGACTATCCTCAAAATTTTTTGTTGCCGTCAAAATTTTTTGTTTGCTTGCCAGCAGCGCATACCTCGTGGCTTGCACCGGTTCCCATCAGAACACCGAAATTAAGCAACGTTGGGCCTGGATGATGCTTGGATGGGAGACCACCCTTGTACCCCAGTTTGTGCTGCTGGAAGGGGGCTTAGTGGCCAAGTCCCTCGTCTCCTTCGGATGAGACGTTAAGCAGGAGGTCCCGTGTGCAGCATAATCCTGTGCACGTTAAAGAACACCTAGCTCCAAGTCCAAGATAGTGGCTTGGCAGGTTACACAACAGAGAAGCCACATCTCACAAGTCACACATCACTGCTCTGCAGAGCATGACTCTCTCCGGGAACCCTGCGGGTTGGCGTGTATACGAGTTCTCGTACGCCGTAAAACTGGTCCGAGTCGTTTCAGTTGAATGCAGAGCAGAAATGGGCTACGATTATGGGGCATAGTTCTCCTTGCGAGCCCAAGGTGTGTGCAACAAGGTAAATGGTCGGACCACCAGCCGAATGGCTATCAGTCCATATGACTCCACGATGATGATGATGATGATCTGAAATATGGAGCCACATACTCCATGGCCAAAAGCCCTGCTGTAGAATGTAATTGTCTATCCTACCCGTGCATTCTCACACGTCCGTTTGGGCGCAACAATTTTTGAAGCCGCGACTCAATTTTGGAGCGTTCGAGAGTAGCTTCCACCTTGTAATTCAACACTCCACCACATTAGCGCAGAAGTCATCACCCAGCATGAAAAGCTGCCACAAGTGTGGATTACAAATGTGTAAATTACAATCACCTTTCACCTCAAAGAGATCTTGGGTTTTCTTTTTTCCCGGCACATTCCCAACCTGACCGCAGTGGAATTCTGCTGTCTGATCCAATTCTTATCATGCAATCTAACTCAGCGCTCTGAAAAATATCCACTCACAGAGCAGCAAACGTTAACCTCAGTTGGCTAATGATAGCGAGAGGGTTATTAGAGTGAGCGAGTCTAAAGCTATATTATTGCTTTGGTGAAAGGGCGTGTGTCCATTCCTGATGTTATCCCAAAGATGCGTGCAACTTTTACGCCTCAGGGCGTATCATTCTGATGCACAAACTCTCGTCGAGAATCTCCCATTTACGGCAAAGTATAATGCATTAAAAGAATATGATATGTCCGTCTGAATGGCTGCTTGTCTCTCGTTCTAGTTTGAAGATGGCAATGGCCATATCTTTTCCGTTTCGTTTTAATTGGTCTGGAGAGATCAGTCTGATGGATTGAAGCTATTTCTGTTATTCTGACCTTCAAACATCGTGTAGGTATCTACCCCTTCTTTGTGGGACTTGATTTTTATTACAGAACCCTTTTTAACGAAACCCTTTTTGAAATACATACATCATTTGCCAATCTTTGCACAGTGATACGAATGATATTTTCACTTAATGTTCATTGAGAACATCTGTTCTAAAGTTCCAAAACACTGGGTTATTACAGGCTGCATAGAGAATGCAACGTGAATCAAAACGATTAACTGTTTCAAGATTTCAACAGTGTCGACACCGCCGTTTGTTCCGAGACGATGGCTGTGGTTTATCCCATTGAAAAAAAGTTGCGGAATTTTGGTTTGCATAGCTCATTTACACAAGATGATGCGCTTTCAAATTGGCGTTCATGAATCGCAAGTGATTTCAACGGCCGAATAAGAAGGTTGTGTGCAAGTTTCTTGGCCCCAAAAATTTTGAAAAAACCAGGACTGGAGATTTTTTCTAGCGACAATCTAAACAAAACCTTTCTTCTTAACAGTTTTATACGAGCATGTATGCCTTTTTTCTGCTCGTAAATCGATCCTTGTGCTCATGCCAATGAAATTGGTGCTTCTTTGAAATCTCGGGATTATATTATAGGGAGCACTGTACTTCGAACTTGACCGAAAAGTGACCGTCTCACTTTTGCCAGTACGTGATGCTCCAATATTGAATCCGAATCCTCCTAATTAAAGCTCCGTCTACCAAAATCTTCCAATTAATAGACAGATAAGATCTAGATCTCTTATCCTTAATGGATTTCCTGGCACTGCATTCGCTGTGGCTGCGGCTGTGGCTGATTCAAGAACTGCCGTGTGCATAGAATGGATGGAGAGCAGAATGGTGGTCATTCGAGTCAAAACTGCATGCAACTTGGCCAGAGCAGGCATCGAAACCGGTCGCATTCGATTTTATGACGTCACGTCCTGTACTTTTATGCACTCATCCGAACGGCATGATTCGAAGTGATTTGGCTCCAAGGTTGGGGAACAACAGTTGGTTGGTTGTTGGTTGTTGTTGTTCCAACAACAACAACAGTTGGTTGTTGGAACAACAGTTGGTCAGAAATTGGGGAACATACCTATGGTCCGAAATTTTTTGAGTCTGAATTAGGTTACAACAGGTTAGGTTGGGATAGTATGGTTAGGTTGGGTCAGGTTAGGTCAGTAGGTATAACTTGGATTTAGTGAAGATTTTGCGAGATTAGCGCCATTCGATCTTAAAGTTTTTCCAAAGTATCCCGGCCCAGAAATTGTGGATACTAACCGCTGCAGCTGCAGCGAGTGTTCCATAACGGACCGAATTTTTGCTTTCGAATACGGGGGTCGTGAGCATTGGGGATATTGGCGCATTTTTATTTCTTCGAGTACTATACGGAAAAATGGATTTTTACCAAGGAGTGGGATAAATAACTGCTGCCTTGTTAGTTAGAAAATAAGGATTTTTAATTTGGGCCTGTAAGACGGAGTCTTGGATTCCATTCCGGATATCGCAGTCTGCTATACTGGGGCCATTGGCTGAAAAAAAAAACAAGGAAATGTGGCCTGAAAAACCACGACCAAACAACTTCGGTCATCTCCCAAGTTTTCAACAATTACCCTGTACGTATTACAAAAGCTGAAAACTGTTGGGTAAATTACCCAACAGTTTTCAACTTTTGTAATACGTACCTACTTCCAACCATTTTGTTCAGAATGCCTCAGAATCCACCGAGAGGGTGTCCAAGTACTTATCCGCAAAAAAAGAAACTCCTTGTATTTGTCGGAAACAAGGCGATAATGAAAGCGATTGCGACATTCCGAACAATGAGACACTAAAAAGGCCAGCAACATCTTCTGCATCAGATAAAAAACGCACAAAACCACAATTTTATGTGCTCGAAATATTTGCGGTGCAAAATTCCAAGGTTCCGGTTTGGTTTCGCGGTGGTTGTCGAATGGGGCTATGCGCAAACAAACATGGAGTGCGGTCCAGAAACTGGACGAGGACGAGACGAGTCGTCAGCAGCGGGCGACATCACGAAATGGATTTGTCGCCAAACGGACGAGTGGTGGCGAGTGGTTTCGGCCGTTCGTTGTGTTTGATTGCGTCCCTTTGCTGTGGCCATAAAGTTTCCCGTTTTTCTTTTCTCTTTCTCGGAACACACGAAACGAGTTTCGGCTGAAAAGGAGACCTGTCCTGTCTTTATTCGAAGCACACGACTGCAATAGCCTACATGGCCGGTCTCTTAAGACATCAGGTGCTGACACTACTTCAAGCAATCGTTAGTGGTCCATTGAAGCTGGGCGACAGACACTTATCACCGACACTTGTAACTTTTGGCTCTTTAGTGGGTAAATTTTCGCTTCGTCAATATCTCAATTTGTCCGTCTTGTTGCCATTTTCTTTTTCCAAAAGGTACCTGCTGTTCCTTCTCACTATTTTACAGAAAAATCCCGGTTTTCCCCTCTTCATAGCAGTCTCCACGTTTCTCGTTTTTTAATCAAGATGCTTCTCCCGAAGTTGTTTGGCTAGTTTTCACCTCTCTCGAGACATTAGCCCGCGAAGAGGTAGCTGGTTTAACAAATTTCTTTGACGGCTTAATTTATATTTCCTTCCCGAAACCATATGAGCACAGGACCACAGCCACGTCTCATGTTCATTAGCCCAAAGTTCTAACGCCGTATATACCTATCTTGAAACGCATCTTGCTGCTGCTGCATTGGGGCAATATTGTCATTGTCACTGTTTTCCCCATTCATCTTAAGCGTGTTTTAAGTGCGTTACTTTTTTCAACGCCATGTCAAATACGTATCCCAATTGAATAGGCAGCGCGAAATTCTTTCTGCTGACGAAAAAAATAACCCAAACGTTTTGTTTGCCCTCAAAATTTGCAGCTCAAAATTGTTTTCCTGCGTGCTGGCACAAAGCCTGCTGCATTCTACGTCCCAAATCGCATCAAATTACTGAAAACCCTTCGTGTGTTCACAGCATTTTCATTCGCACATGCAGGAGCTTGAAACAACTGCGTTGAACCCTTGGACGAAGGGAGTGAGCCACTTGGAATCCTTCAGCAGTTCTTCTATTCAAATGATTTCTGTGAATTTTGTGCCACGGCGAACGACAAGTGTCTTGACTGTAGACGGTCTCCCCTTCCAGTTTTCAGGGAGTGAGTTCTTCAGTTGCAAATAACTCTGAAACCATTTTGGAATCTGGTCTAAAATCCGAGAAGAAATCGCATACTCGCTTGAGGTTGTCAGCATGCTGGATGGGTTGCGGCATGTTGACGCAGAAACAAGCGGCGGCCATCTTTTTCACTGCATGCTTCGCGCTGGCATAGATACTCGTATGTTTGCAGATTGTTGAGCCAGTGTCATTAATCTTGTCTTGATTGTTGAAGTTAAGCCAAGCGCTTCTGCGAGTCAGGTTTGCATCGGTTTGCAGTTGCTGCCCTTTTGCGAAAGGCAGAAACATTTTTCATTTCAACAGCTCGACGTGTGTTGTGCAACTCTGCGTCAGTCAATCATCCATGCAATTGGTTCGCGGCACACTTCTACAGTCACTCTACACGCGATTGCTCTTTGCACTCGCTTGTAATAATCTGCACCCAATCGCACCCTGCGAATTCGGTATTAATTTTGCGAATTATGTACTCTGCGCTCTCGCACCGCGAGTTAATGAAATGGTGACCCCACTCCAGGAATCATTACAGGCAACTCTCAGGTTTTCCCCAGTCTGCACATCTTGGCCTAAGTAACAACCCTCAGATTTCCCATTCACCCTGAGAAATGAGCTACTTCCAATTCTCTTCTCACGCGCCATATTTGTCTTGAGGTCCACACGTGCCGCAATATTCCGCATTCAATTTCCATTTGACATATCCTCACCAACAGGGATTTTGAATGGTAAACGAAAAACGACTGAATTCCAATTCATAACGGGGTGAATTTTTATAAATTCAAGAGAAATAAACGCATCAAGATTGCATTTTCATTTACAACTCTCCACTCGTTCCGAAATGAGTTCATTGCACCGATAAATGTCATCTGAAAAGACTTTGCTCTTTTTCGCCCACCATTGGTGAACCTGTATACACTCGTACAGTGCAGGCATAATGATAATTGCGTTTGCATTTTATAGAGTGTGTTTACGATTGATTTTTGCAATTGGAAATGAAATCGCTGCCCATTCGGGTTTTGCGTCAAGTGATAAACTGTTTTTTCAAGCTTCTTTTTTTCGCCAGAGTCCGGCTTTTGTATAATAGAAATGCCTTTGCGCCGCAATTCACGAATTGCTTCGGTTTTGTTTTAAATTAAAAATGATTTTATTGGCAATAAAGTTTTACGGCTGTTTTTGTTTTTCGTTTTGGAAGCAGGTGGAATACAAGTACGGAGCTACGGTTGGCAACGCGTTCAGTGTGTGTTAATTATTCATTGCATTTTCAGCGAAATACAGATCAGGAAACGACAGCAGAACAGACTTCTGTAGCCAGCTCGCAAGTTAAACAAGTTTGATGACTGAACAGCTAAGAATGAATTAATGTGCAGGGTGTTTCGTCACTGTAAGGATGAATAACTGTCAGACCCGCTAATTATAGAAATTTTTCGGATGCGTCCTTTGCAAATAAAACATGCATAATGTCGGTCCGTTTTTTCGTATTGACGGGCCGACGGTCAGTCTATCCGCCAAATTGAACAGATTGGCATCTGCTGTCATTTTGGTTCTGGCATTGGAAATATGATGGAGTAAACATGAGACTCTGACTTGACGTATAAAAATCGGATCGACGGAGCGTAATATTTCGCATCCGTAATAAATAATTTCACATCGTTTGGACAGCCCTTTTCTTTTTGCTTATCAGGCCTATACCTACCTGTAAGTTTGCGGCGCACTTTTGGCTACCCTTGGTTCAAATTTGTGTGTACAACATTGAGACAACATATTGCCCTGATGTATTGGGCCTGCAATGCCACTTCAGCAGTTTTCAAAACCGCATATTTCTACATTTTCTTGCATTAGAGAAAAAATTCTTTGACAATTAGTCTTCCATTTTTACTCCAAAGTAAGTGTTATGAGTGTTTCGTGCAAATGCGAAAGTTAACAAATTTTCTACTGACATATGAGAGGGATTTGCTGCAACTGAACGAGAAAATTTGTCACATTTCTGTCCACTCACTCTCTCTGAAAAACAAAACACGGGCCATGATTCCATGTTACTTGAAGTAATTGTAAAATTTAACTTTTCATGTAAAACATAGCATCAAATTTAAATCACAAAACAACGCCAAACTGTGGCCACTATTGCTTCCAAAAACTCGGTCGACACCCGCAATATTGTATGGAATGCGGAGTGCGGAATAAGATTCATTGCATCAATCTTTCTTCACAATATCCAACATTGACCAGCAATATCTAATGGTTTTCGAAGCAACATTTTCGCAAGGCAATATGTATTCTTCACACAGCAGTACCCTCTAATTTTGTCTAAATTTTCTTCCCAGGTCTGGATCAACCATTCCGTTAACGAAAGGCAATACCGTCGAATGTTGTATTGCAAGTAAAATAGATTTCCCCGTTCCACGCAAAATTGTTATGGACTGAGGTCATCCCCGGATGCGATTTTACAAACCCTGCCGCGACTTTAGATGGCAGAGAGAGTTTTGTGCATGAATGCTCGATTGGGGCCCTTCACTCGCAAGAAAATAATTATTGTTTTTTCTTACCTAAAGCTATCTGAACCTGACCTAACCCTGTCCCCTCTCGGAAAAATCAATGTTTGCTTGGGTTCCCGGCCTGCCATCTAAAGTCGCGGCAGGGTTTGTAAATTGGCTCCCCGGATATGCATGGTCGACCAAGTTTCGTTGGTATTTTGACAGGCAAAATTTACTTCAATTTGGTAATGCATTCGGAACTCGCGGGAGAAAAAAGGATCTTGTGCACTATGCGGGTAAAGAGAAATTCGTGTTCAAAATTGGCGGCGAGGAACATTACGCTCTCGAAAAACGCACTTGCAGCTTGTTGAGCAAATTATAAGACCTACCCAGTTTTTTGAGATTCCGTGCGAGCAAATTTGGCAGATGATTAATTGTGCGGCCCGAACGGAAGTCAAGTGTATGATTTCAAAATAATCTCGATTACGCATACGTGTATGCGTTATGCCAATGTGATTCCAATCATTATTGTTGCGACGGTTGGTGATCATCCTGATGCACTCCACGGCTGCCTCCTTATTTTGCAGATTCGGATTCATTTTTAAAATTTTCGTCGGTTTCTCCTTGAGGATCATGCACGAGGCACTTGTGATTGTGAAACATCTCAGAGTTCGTTTGTGGATCCCTTTGCGAATGTGCTGCAATGAGGTTGCTCTGCCCACCGTGCTGAAATGTTTGAACAATGTTTCTGTGCCGATTGTTGCTTCAGCGTCATGAGCCAGGCAGATTCAAGCGCATTTGTGAGGAACAGATTTTTGAGAGCCTCCTCGAAAATGATTCTTGACCTCTTGGTAAAATATTTCTGAGTGAGTTGGTCAATTCTTGTCGACCGATTCTTGTCGACTTTCGGTCACGAGGTCAATTCTTGACCTCTTGGTAAAATATTTCTGAGTGAGTTGTGCTGCATCAGAGCAATCTGTGAGATGTTGCTAAAGTCTTGCGAAAATAATGATTGCGGGTTTCTGTAACTTCCTGTTAATGGTAACACAGTGTTGGAAAAGACACTAAAATGGGTCAGTGCCTTTATTGGTATGGATTGAAAACCAGCTGTCATTTTGAGGTAAGGTCCATTTGTCTGAAAAAGGCTGTTTGTTTTTCCTTCTAAACACTTTGAGGCAGCATTTTCGGTCATTTTCCCTGTGCCCTAGGTCTATTCTTGGCAAATGCTTTCGTATGAATTTAAATAATATGATTTATCCTAAAAAAAAATGGCATGCCGGAGCGTGAAAATACGTAAATAATCATAGGTTCGGCATGATATTTTGTTATTCTTCCCCCAAAGGATGCTCTACTGCCCCATGATTCGATCTAGAAATGCTTTACAATAATTAGGGTGCAGTTTTACTGGATGAATATTTTGCACGCGGTGACCTTACCAATTTCTTGCAGCATTGGTGTGAGATATCTTCACACGAATTATAAACCTTGTAGGTACCAGAGGGTTCGTTCCCTTTCTTGGCGAGTTGCCGCAGGCCGATAAAATGTCTAACAAATTGATTACCATACCATTAAAGCTTGGAATTCATGTTTCGCCATCGACAAAAACAGTGCTTTCCCCTAATTGTCAATATTCGATGATCAAAACATGGAAATAATAGCTTCTGAACCGTTTTGGCAATCAGGAAATAATTGGAAAATTTGTGGGTTTTCCCTTTGAATTTGATGCGTATAGTTCAGGTCCCAGATGGCGAGAGACCGCAGTGCAGTTTGGTGCGCGAAAATCAACCAACGAAACACAGCCAAGGATTATCTTTGCATCCATTTTCAAAATTTAAAGACCCTTGAGCAATTCCTTTAATTGAGCACTGCTTTTTTGGGGGGATTTGCATTTTTAGAATCCTACAGTGTGGTAAAAAACTGAGCAACTCCGAAAATTAAGTCCCAGATAGTGCGAAAGTTTTTTTTGTTCTGAATTGGACGAGTTTGCACCGTGTTTATGACTTTGACAATTTCGACGAGCTGATTAATTTATGAAACGCATAATCGAATTGCGCAGTTTTTTTAAACACACGCTGTACAAGATGAATTGTTATACCTTGAGAGATATAGGCCCAATTTAGGTCTGCCTATAATTCCTTGACTATATGGTGTGTTACGTGTATTTCTGAATACGAAAAAAACCAAACAACCTTGCAATTAAAAGCGCCTCTTTCGATCTTGAACCCTATGTAGGACTATGTTTGATTATTCCACCACCCTCGGGGCCGTTAACCACTATTATCTGCGGCGTCACATCAATCAAGGGCTGACTCCCTAGATCAACGTTAGGCTCAGTTTTGTGCTTTACTTCCAAAGCTGGACAATGACGCAGCGTTTTTAACCTCTCGAATACCGTTTTATCAGTTTTACATGAGACCTCGTAAACTGTTTGACATGCCATGTTTCATTCCGCGCAAAAGGCAACAGGCGGTGTGGGGGTGTTTTTAGCCTTTCTTTGGCGAATTGCAAAAGATAGGCTAATTTACTCGTACCAAGAAAACGAGTTGAGTGCGCAGTTTCATAGTGAGTACCTACTTGCACAGTGAAAGGACAGCTTTGCAGAGAGACGATCAATCTAAGAAAACATCATTCGCATCAGAGCTTGAAGCTCATATGTACTCAGTGCTGAACAATACCGGTTTTTAGCTTAACGTTGGGCACGCGTCTGCGTTCTCTTTCTATGGAAAGGCAGGTTCGCTCTTTCGTGGAAGATGGCTCCATTGCGACCCCAGTAATTTTGAGAGCCGGCCTCTTATTCCACGTGGATGTATACCTATACTCGTTGCAGTCTGGGCCTATGTCTATATGCGGATATTATCAAAAAGCCTTTGAGGCACAAGCCAGGCGCGTGAGCACTAGGTATGTTCTCGGAACGGACGTCATCTTCCCCTTTCGTCATGATTTATTGAAAACGAAATCTTCATACAGCGCAGTTCATAAGTCAGCCAACCAGGTTGGTATATAATTGTCTAAACATTGTTTTTAAATTTCACCCATGAGTTGGCATTGGCATCCAGGGATGGGCTTGATGCTTGTGTTAAGCATCCCTGAAGTATTTTCACGCGCGCGGTAATGGTGAAATTCAAAACCCCTGTTGTGTAAAAAAACCCACTTTACCTTCAGGGTGGCAGTTGTGAATCAACCTGTATGCGATATACCAAAATATGCGCAGGTAACTTTTGGTGCGCTTTGGTTTTTGATGAGTTCGCTTTATTCTAGCCACCAATTTGCCTCGCTATACGAATATATGTTATGATCTCTGCGTCTTCGAAAAGAAATAAAAAGTGAAGGCTTGCGCGGTCCATAACGCATGGTCTAGTTTTGCTGCCCCGCGGCTATCGTCGACTGACCATATTTGGCCGGCCAGCACATAATAACATACCTACATCCTTGCGGCCAAGCGGCACTAGGGGTTAGCAAAACGAATGGTCGATTGGAAAATGGCTAATATTATTCCAATACCGAAAAAAGGGCCATCAGAGAACCCTGAACTTTATCGTCCGATTTCGCTTCTGTCTACCAGCAGCAAAATGTTTGAGAAAATCATTTACTCGCATCTCACCTCCCATTTAACGTCCAACAGCATCTTGCACCCTGCCCAACATGGATTTAGAAAAGGGTTTTCGTGCGTCACCCAGTTAATTGAATTCACACATGAAATAGGATGCACCCTTGAATCAAAAGGAATTCTGCATGCAATATTCATTGATTTTAAAAAAGCATTCGACTTAATCCCCCACAACTTGCTTTTGCATAAGCTCTCTTTGCTGAAGTTTCCTGCTCCCTTGATTGTCCTGGTTGAGTGCTTTCTGTCTGGTCGTTATTTCCGAGTTTGTGTGGAGGGCGAATTCTCAACCAGACGACCTGTTACTTGCGGAGTCCCACAAGGAAGTGTGCTGGGTCCCCTTTTATTCATTACATACATAAACGATCTACCCATGCTGTTAACTTGTAAGTCTAGGCTGTTTGCCGATGACCTGGTCATTTACGGCCCTCCCCAGGCTTCGAACTTACAGTCCAACCTCGAATCTCGATGCTCTTCATTTGTGGGCCAGGACCTGGGGTTTGGTAATTAACACTGCAAAATGTAATTGGATGCTGTTCCAAAGGCAGAGAAAATCAGTCCCTACTACGTGCTCTACTACTACGTGCTCATATTCCATTGGTGGTCAGACTATAGCCAAAGTGCCCGATTTCAAATATCTGGGTGTTTATCTCTCCGATGATCTCTCTTGGGATACCCATATCAATTATACCTTGTCCAAAGCAAAAAAAGTCCTAGGCATGCTAATACGAAACCAGGCCAGCTCACCATCAGCTAAACTTAAAGCCTATTCCAGCCTTGTTTGCCAATCTTGGAATACGCATGCGAGGTTTGGGACCCATTCCTCTCCTTTCACATATGCATGCTTGAGGGGGTACAACGAAGTGCCGTAAGATTTATTTGTGCTGATTATAGGCGGACTTCTTCAGTTTCTGAAATGATTTCGCGTCTAGGCCTTAAACCCTTTCCCAAAGACGATCAAGCAGGCGCCTGAAGTTTCTGGTCAATAATTAAGGGTACCATTACCACCTCGCTTCCGTCCAATTTCAACCAAAGGAGCATTCGGCGCCGCACTGAAATGGCCATTCATTGAATCCCCCGTCTTGAAATTTAATAAGCACTTTAACAGCTTTTTCCCCCGCACATTCGCGAGTGGAATGCCCTTCCCTCTTCGGACCCACTTTTTGCTTGCTTAGCACGGTCCCCATAGGCGAACGTTCCATTTGGCTGCAGTCCAGACCTCTTCCCGAAATGTTTCCGTTTTGCTGCTATCATTCATTTTATTGTTTGACCTGATTTATTTTATTGTGATCTGACGTTCAACTTCATTGTTGAGATTTGAAATAATAATAATAATAATAATATATTTCCAAGACATGAAAATGAAGCACAATGACGGCATTTGAAATGTTTTATATTTATCCATTTCATCCGACATACAATTTGCGGTTCATGTTTCCGCGAAAAGTTGCAAAAGTAAATGGGAAACCATGTTTAAAGCTTTGAGGGGAGCTTATCAGTCTTTGTGAGTGTCAGCACATTTCGCGCGCACCCAACAAATTGACACCATTCAACAAACATAAGCGCAAAAGCAACCCTGTCCGGAAATCCTGTATTTAGGCCTATCAGATATTGTGTTCCTCTGGCCAATGCTATCAATATACGAGTCTATGCTGGACAAACAAAACGCCCATTTGGAACCAGGATCAAAGAAAAAAGCCAACATCAGGAAAAATGTCAACTCAACCTCTTCCCTGTTATAGAATGTTATAGAACTTATAACATTCTAATGTTATAGAACTTCCCTGTTATAGAATGTTAAAAAATGTCAACTCAACCACTTCCCTGTTATAGAATGTTATAGAACTTATAACATTCTAATGTTATAGAACTTCCCTGTTATAGAATGTTAAAAAATGTCAACTCAACCACTTCCATGTTATAGAATGTTATAGAACTTATAACATTCCAATGTTATAGAACTTCCCTGTTATAGAATGTTAAAAAATGTCAACTCAACCACTTCCATGTTATAGAATGTTATAGAACTTATAACATTCCAATGTTATAGAACTTCCCTGTTATAGAATGTTAAAAAATGTCAACTCAACCACTTCCCTGTTATTGTTAGAGCACTGCCTGCAAGCAAATCATGAACATCTCTGGTAACACACAAAACTCTCAGCTGAACCAACAATCAGATTCGAAGGAACATCTGTGAAGCAATCCACATCCAAACAGAAGGGCAGCAAGGCTCTTAACTATAAAGATGGACCAAAGGTCAACTCAATTTGGAAAACTTCAATCACCAGATGGCTTTTCAAAAGGCTGCGAAATGGGAAGAGGATTCTCTGTTTCCCGTTTTTGGGGGCAACTTCGGTGTTGAATATGAAAATCTTCCCACAAAAGCGGGGCCAACTTCGTTCTCAAACAACTGGAGATGTTAAAGTGTTGATCAACATTTCTGGCTGCGATTTTTGACATCTTGTTGGCATCTTCTTTGGCAGAAGACAATTGGCCAACATTTCTTGCGGAAATGCGAGGAATATGTTGCTGCATCATTTGGCATATATTAAAAAAGATGGTTTGAAGTCTCTCCAAAAAGTCATTGTTCCCATATCACAGAAATGACTGAAAACTTGTGTAACTTCGGATTATTTTGTGATTAATTGTCACAACAAGGCCTTCTTTGTTCCATATTGGCTTTCCGTAATGATATGTGGTTCACAAAGTGCAATTTGCACTACATTTAAGAATTGGAATTTGGAGCTATACCCGGGTGCAAAACGCAAAACAAATGCTCTCTAATACAGGCATCAACCTGGACTTTTCCGGCCGGAAATGTCCGACCGGGCACGTCCATGGTCTCTTTCTTT
>JASGXE010008827.1:0-16660 GCA_030068105.1 Sinentomon sp. SZTP_YWyxl
AAGAAGGAAGCATAATAAATGATGCACAATGAATTCACAAGGATGAAGCATGTTGAATACGAGTAGTAGACAGTGCAGATGCACAAAGATGAGCGTGATGAATGACGCACGGTTCAAGCAGCACACGGATGAAGCCTGGTGAATGACGCATGATACATGACGCTCAAGGATGGTGCATGATGAATGACGCACGATGTCAGATGATCAAGGAGGAAGCATAATAAATGATGCACAATGAATTCACAAGGATGAAGCATGATGAATAGTAGACAGTGCAGATGCACAAAGATGAGCGTGATGAATGACGCACGGTTCAAGCAGCACACGGATGAAGCCTGGTGAATGACGCATGATACATGACGCTCAAGGATAGTGCATGATGAATGACGTACGATGTCAGATGATCAAGGAAGAAGCACAAAAATGATGCAGAATAAATGAACAAGGATGAAACATGATGAATAGCAGACGGTGCAAGATGCACAAAGATGAAGCATGATGAATGACGCACGGTGTAAGCAGCACACAGATGAAGCCTGCTGAATGACGTTAAAGGATGGTGCATGATGAATGACGCACGATGTCAGAAGATCACTAGGAAGCAAACAAACGATGCACAATAACTTCACAAGGATGGAAAATGACGAATATGGAGACGGTGCAAGATGCACAAAGATGAAGCATGATGAATAACGTACGGTGCAACCAGCAAACGGATGAAGTCTCATGAATGACGCATGATAATGACACCAAGGATGAAGCATGATGAATGACGCACGATGTCCAACGGGAAAAGATCAACACCTTGCACATTGGCGCGAGATCGGTGACATTTTCAAGGAAGAAAATTCATATCGTGTAGAAGATTGACTGCAAAATTTGGAAGCAAGATTAGAGAAGATGCACCACTAAACGCAGATCCTGCTCCAGCTAGCAAGAACAAAGATCATGCTGATTTTGAAAAAAACAAAACTAAGCAGATTAAACAAAAGGCGCAAAATAAGAAAAGATTTTCCGTCATCAAGACCGCTCAGAATTGTTTATTCAATTGCTGGCACAAATATCTTCCGTGTATGCCTTGCCTAACATGTTCGAGCGTAGATATAAGGGTGATGGGGTTTTCCGCTCTGAATAAATCGAATCTGCCTTGAAGTTCAAAGAATTCCCCCGTACAGAGCGTGCATGTTTCTGGCGTGAACTTTCGGAAAAAATCTTGAATCACCGCTCCTGAGAACCTTTTGATTGGAATGGGTGGGGAGCGTTGGCTATAAAAAGTCAATGCGTTCCTCAGGCTGAAGGGCGAAGTAGACCTATTTTGACTTCGGCAGGAATTTCCAGGGAGCAGCAAAATCAACTTCCATCCCACTCCAATCACCAAAAAAATATCTCCACAAAATATATTTTCTGCACATTGAAAGACACTTTAAAAAATTCAATCTTCAAAATGAGGATTCAATCTTCAAAATGTGTGCCGTGCCCAAAATAGATCACCTCATTGGTCCCAGAACATGAGGACTGTGTGTGAGACAGTTGAAAACTGCTCAAAAAGGCTATTAGATTTCAATTTGCCTGCAAGCAACTCTGAAGCGTACCTACACGGGATTGTAGTCAATTGGGCAACATTTCAGTTCCTATACAGTCGGAGAGCGACCATCTGTATTGCTGAAAAGAGACGATCTTTACGGTTAAAAACAGATTATCCTAGCTGTTGAAATGGAATTGTCTTCCTTTTGAAAAGGGATTATCCTAGCTGTTGAAATGGAATTGTCTTTCTGTTGAAAAGGGAATATCCTAGCTGTTGAAATGGAATTGTCTTCCTGTTGAAAAGGAGTATCCTGGCTGTTGAAATGGAATTGTCTTCCTGTTGATAGGGGATTTTCCTAGCTGTTGAAATGGAATTGTCTTCCTATTGAAAAGGGATTATCCTAGCTGTTGAAATGGAATTGTCTTCCTGTCGAAAAAAGATCATCCTAGTTATTGAATTGGAATTGCCTTCCTGTTGAAAAGGGATAATACAAGCTGTTGAAATGGAATTGTCTTCCTATTGAAAAGGGAATATCATAGCTGTTGAAATGGAATTGTCTTCCTGTTGAAAAGAGATTATCCTAGCTGTTGAAATGGAATTGTCTTCCTGTTGAAAAGTGATTATCCTAGCTGTTGAAATGGAATTGTTTTCCTGTTGAAAAGGGATTATCCTCGCTGCTGAAAAGGAATTGCCTTCCTGTTGAAAAGGGATTATCCTAGCTGTTGAAATGGAATTGTTTTCCTGTTGAAAAGGGATAATCCTTGCTGTTGAAATGGAATTGTCTTCCTGTTGAAATGGGATCATCCTAGCTGTTGAAATGGAATTGTCTTCCTGTTGAAAAGGGATTATCTTAACTGTTGGATTATCCTTGCTACTCGTATTGAAAACGGGTTATTTTTACTATTAAAAAGGATTATCTTTATGCTATTGTTGAAAAGGGATTGCATTCACTTGAAAAGGGATCATCTTTAGGTATTGTTGAAAAGGGATTGTCTTTACAGAAACATGCTACTTAAATACGAGTATTATCCCCATTCCACAGTAAAGATAATCTCTTTTCAATTGTGACGAAGATCCTTTTTCAACAAGAAAGATAATCCCTTCTCTATAGCAGCCAACAGTAAAGATAATCCAACAGTAAAGTCAATCCCTTGTCAAACATAAACATGGCCCCTTTTCAACACTAATGATAATCCCTTTTCAACAGTTAAAATCCCTTCTCAACAGTACACCACTTTTCAACTTCAACAGTAAGATAATGCCTTTTCAACAGCAAAGATAATCCATTTCAACAGTAAAGATAATCCCTTTTCAACAGGAAATATAATCCCTTTAAAATGTGAAGATAGCTCTTCTCAACGCCAAAGATATACCAATTCCATTTTCAACAGGAAAGATATAATCCCTTAACATTGAAGATAATTTTGAATGCAAATATACGTGTAACTTCAGAGTAATGCTGCGCGCAGAATTTCGATTGTGATTCTGATTTTGCAATGCTTGATTTCAATTGAAATTCAATTTCAAAAATATTTTGCATGTGGCCAGTTAAATGAAGAACAAAGTTTTTCCCGCAGACTTTTTTCTTTCATTTGATCTCGATTTCAGTTGACAGAACCTTCTGAAATTATTTCAGTTCTGGACGAATCCGTGTTTTCAGAAAACTATCCATCCGTTTAAGCCACCTGACTCCATCAAGACCATATGCAGCGTAGGACTGACAACGGGGCTTGCTAGTGCTCCATTTTCCAGAACAAACACTCTTTTTAACATATTCTTTCCCAGGACCATCAGAGACTGGAACAGCTTGCCTCCATCCTCGCCATTGATTTTAAGTGCCTTAGCATCCACGGGCGTCGCACCAGATGTCCATTCTTTTATTCCTTGACCATCCTGTTCACACTTTTGTATGTTCATGTTACTTGTTGTGTTGTCATGCTTTATGTTGATGACTAGGAGTGTACTTGCTCTACGTCCTGCCACCATGTAACTTTTGTGGCAGTATTGATGATGAAAATATCTAATAATTATTATAATTATTATAATAAATACAACTGTTTTGTGTAAACCCATTAATAAATAAAACTTTGTTATTTTGCAGCATCAGTCGGCATTTTTATTTCTAAGTCGGCAATTTGGACTCTATGAAAATGCTTTCTGCGTTAAATGCGTCCGTCAAACTCCTGTGATTGATAACCGGTTCTCGCAGTGCGGTCTTGTTTCCGACTACGGGACAAGTTTGAGCTGTCAATTTCGGAATCGTTTGCGCAAGAGGCTTTATATCGACTGTCCAAGAGAGACTATAATTGTCCAATCAGGAACTTAGACCTATCTTTTGACCCTGCAATTATTTCCGCAGAAGTCAACTTTTCGTTAAAATGTGAATACTTTATCATATCTTTCTGTGGCATTTCATTATTTTCTTGAACTTCATGTTTTCCAGCAATTTTGTAAAAGAATTTCTTGGACGTTTGGTGGGTTTATTTTTTTTTTTTTTTTTGTTATCCGTACGCACCTCAATAATTGACGCCTGTCAAAAGGACTGTTTACAAGAACCAATTTTTTTTCTTTTATGGATAAAAAGGACTGCTTGAAAAATGCATTTTTGGGAATTTTCGATAATTGGCTGTTGTTGACAGGGTGCCTATAAAATACCTACGCAAAAAACAGCTGGCGATTTTTGAATTCTTATTAAACTGAAATGCAGTCTGGATTCAATCTCAATAGAAATCTCAGATGTGAAGAATTTCTAGTCAATTATATATTATGATGATAAAACTATTTATATATTCACTTGATTTGCATCTAAAAGTACTGCTGCGGCTCAGAAAATTAAGGAAAAGGCAATTGTCAATACAGTGAGCAAGGTGTAAGGGAATACCATCAACATGTAGCAACGCAGGTTTACGTGAAACTTTTTCGGTAAAGTATTTGTCTGTCTTTTTATCAAATAGGTAACATAGTGGCGGAAAAATACTCGAAAAATGGCATGCACTCATCTCTTTAAACTCATGATCGTGAGTGATAATTCGATAGCTTGCTAATAAAAAAAACTGTGCTCCTTGTCTGTTTTGTTACATTTTGGAGTCTGTCCAGCGCTGTGCTGCTCGTTTTGTCATGGCAGACAACTGCTCTCCCATGGTTGGAATCCCCTATATGGCTACTTGAAGAATAATAGCCAGGTTAACTGCTTATACTGGTTGTGTCGAACGTTGGCGGGTGAAGCGAGCTTCTTACGTGGATCATCCCAATTCTTATTCCATCAGTCTTGACACATGCCCATATAAAACTGCTCAGCTTCAAAAGATATTTGGAGAAATATTCTATTGTGGCTAGAACACTAACTGAGTGGAACCAGTTGCCCAAGTTTGCTTTTAATCTTCCCCTTAGTGCGTCCCTATCTTTCAGCAACGTCTCAATAATCTTGCAAATGAACGCTTTTTAAACGATTGTGTTTGTTTTTATCAAAATGTTTTACTGGTTTTTAAAATTGTTGTAAATTTTTGTTCAAATTTTGTATCATAATTTTTATATTTTGTACCCAATTTGAATAATTTGATAAGGGGTTCGCCCAAGAATACATCAATCGGAAACTTTCACTCATTTCATTTCGCAGAATGCCATAGCAAATGATAACAAAAACCAGGGAATTTCTTTGCTGAATTGCGGTGTTAATTTTTCCACTCGGCTTTTCTGTCACAATTTTCTAGCATCGAACGGCACGAAGTCTTGAGTTGAAAATTTTCAAGTCGTGCATGGTCCGTTGAGAGATTTGCGTATGCTCAACATATTCGGATCATGGAAACCTTGTTTTCATATAGTTTCTGAATTACGCATACCTAGCCATCCGAGAATGCGTTGAAATCTCAATCAAGAAAAATCCATAATTTACTCACACAGGTGAAGGATATAAATCATTCCTGACTGCGGCAAGATCGCTGTAAACCTCCATCGATTGTGAAGTAGAAATGAAAAATTCGTGGCACAACTCATGCGCAGTGCACAGGTCAACTTCGGCCAAAGAACAAAGTCCGATTTACACATTTCCGAATTTACACAGTAAAAACGTTTGTCGCCTCTGTCTTGACAAAAAATTCTGGTGTCCGAAAAGACTGCTGCCTTTTCGGACAGCACCAACGGGCAGGGGCTCGGCACCTTGGAAATCGGGGATTTGTATCTTGGAGTCTCTGGGTCTCTGACCCCCCAGAGAAGGATCTAGGCTGGTGCCTAGATCCTTCCCTGAAAAATGTCCCTTGCAAAAACCGCATATGGCGCCCCTGTTGGCACAGTGATGTTGGAAGATGATGCCCAAATTCCTTTATGCTGGCACGGTTTTTTTTATATAAAATGTGGATTTCCCATCAGTGTACATCCAGCTTTGAAAATATTGCTCGTCAGGGGCTGCCGCTGATATCATGCATCAGCATTCGACAGGAAAATAAATGGGACTACTTGTTTATTTTTTCTGTTGAAACTGGAAATTCCTTGGAGGAAAAAACGTGTCTTGAAAACGTGTTTTCGTCGTCAAAACGTGTTTTTCTGTTTGCGAGCAATTAAGCGTCGCACGCAATTAGACCCATTCGAGTAGCAGCCTTTTAACATGTGTTTACAGGTATACGATGAGAACCAATTCTGTCCGAAATCCACTTTTAATCGCGGAGGTTTTTCGCGCTACTCTTTAACTTTTTACAAGCGTGCAAAATGTTATGACCTGTGTCCAAAAAACAAGCCGCGGCACTATTGCATGCAAACAGATTTTTCTGGGCATGCCATCCATACGAAAAGGTCCAATTTTTGCAGAAAATCTACAGCGCATCCGAAAGTTTATTGCCAAAGAGAACCTTGAATGCAGCCGAAAAAGTTTGAAAAGTTGGAAAATCCAGGTTTCTGAATCAATATGGGAAAACATATGTGATCAAAAAACCTTATAATATGGTGGTATTTGTGGTTATCATTTGTGGTGATCTCTCTCCAAAGGGTTGCCAACTGACATTTTTCATGGATAAGCTAATGACCACTGGCCATTACAATAAGCAACGAAAAACGAAAAAATGAAAGCTATATAGTTGCATATATAGCAAGATTGCGGTATGTGCGAGAATCACGGCATAAAACGTTATCATCCACCTGGAAAACTCAAGGATACTTTTTCTGACGGAATAGATTTTTTATTAGACCTTTTCCCTCGCCGCGCCTAATTTGCATAGATTATCTAGGTACCAACCTATTCTGTTGCGCATGAGCTTCTGAGGAGCTGATAAATCAGAACGTCATTAGCAATTAAGGCCCCTCTCGAAATTACTGTAATCAAACGTCACTGCAGCACAGGCAGCGATGAAATTTACGACAATGCCCCTGATTTGTTAGCGAAGATAAAAAAAAATAGCGCATAGGGAAAGTTGAAAATATTGAAACACGGCGAAAAAGGTGCTTCCCGATTGATCTCTTCGCTCGAAAATGGTTTGCGGCCTGATGGAAGCAAATTGATGCTCGTCGTCAGCTTTACGAATGAGGCAGGTACACTCCAAATCTGGTTTGGTAAAATATGGATGCACTTTTGCAGCCAGCGCATAATGCGGCCGCATTCCCAATTGCAACTCTCTCTCAGGTTCAACTCAATTCGCCAATTCAATGGTTAGATTTGTGTTGCGAAAAAGATCATTTCCATATGCACCACGCTTATTCCTGTTCCATTGTTCCGAAAGATGCATTCTTCTGTTGAATTGTGGCTGTTGAGAAGAACCTGGGGGAATGACTTCGAGTTGGATATTACAACCTTTTTTTCCATTTGAAGATAAACTACTGAGAATGCTTCACACTCTTCAATTTAAACACACAGAAAAACTTCAATTTCTCTGCCGAGAATGAAGTTTTCGACCGAGTTTTCATCGTTGAAAGAATTCTGAATTCACTCTGAGCACACTTGGGAGCATTCTTAGCTTTTATCTTCCAGTCGAATGAGGAGTAGCAGGGCGTCGTGGCCGCTATTTGTCCAGACTTTTTGGACACCTTGTACCATCGTGGTATACATTACGTGGGATCCTTTATTTGCTTCAGGAATCCATATCAGCAGATATAAATATCCAATTTGTAGACGGCTGTCGGTTCCGCGAACAAACTGTCAGTGTTTTCATGCCAGAAGCTGATAAATGTTTGAAGGGGGATATTGACCTGAAAAAGACATGGTAAAATATGGTGTCATTAAATTTCTGTGGAATAATTTTCCAATTTTTATCGTCAGATTTTGATGGACCTTTTTACAGAGCAATAATCGAATTATGGTCGAATGGTCGATTTATTTTGAAATTTTTGAATGATTTTGAATGAGGGAATTTTGAAATATTTTGAAATTCCATCGGTTTTGAACTTTAAAACCATGTGTCAAGCGATGCTCACAAACCCATTAACCTTAAAGAGACATTGGCAAGATAAGTTTGATGCAAAACTTCTTAGAGTGTAACCATCGTTGCCATTATGCGCATTCGAAGCCGATATCAACCAACTGATCTGAGTTTCCAAACTTCATGGCAGTTTTTGGTGGCCTGAAGGCCTGGAAATATTGTCCTTAATGATAAATTGACTTCGCAGGTCAAATGCATCAATCTGACTGGCGATTAGCGCCCATAAAGATCTATTATAGCAACCCTCAGGGCATGGTTGAAATTGGCATAAATGGGCTCATCTAAAATGAACTGGTGAAATGGTTTAGCTGTTTGCTTGCTTATCCTGCGCTGGGTAGCCACAAGGTGCTGCCCGCCCTCATTATAAACGCTGAATCCACAAATCTATCGTGTTTGTCACGGCATCCTTATTGTGTAATTGGTTTTGCACTATAAGAGCGTGTGACAAT
Organism: Sinentomon sp. SZTP_YWyxl; assembly: GCA_030068105.1. Lineage (NCBI taxonomy): Eukaryota > Metazoa > Arthropoda > Protura > Sinentomata > Sinentomidae > Sinentomon > Sinentomon sp. SZTP_YWyxl. The sequence goes on from JASGXE010008827.1 coordinate 8,376, forward strand.
CCTGAGAATGGATGAAATAGTTGCACTAAGAGCGTGTGACAATCGTGAGAGTGGGTGAAATAGTTGCACTAGAGCGTGTGACAATCCTGAGAGTGGGTGAAATAGTTGCACAATGAGCGTGTGACAATCCTGAGAGTGGGTGAAATAGTTGCACAATGAGCGTGTGACAATCCTGAGAGTGGGTGAAATAGTTGCACTAGAGCGTGTGACAATCCTGAGAGTGGGTGAAATAGTTGCACAATGAGCGTGTGACAATCCTGAGAGTGGGTGAAATAGTTGCACTAGAGCGTGTGACAATCCTGAGAGTGGGTGAAATAGTTGCACAATGAGCGTGTGACAATCCTGAGAGTGGGTGAAATAGTTGCACTAAGAGCGTGTGACGATCCTGAGAGTGGATGAAATAGTTGCACGAAGAGCGTGTGACAATCCTATGAGAGTGGATAAAATAGTATAGATTGACAAAAAATTTTAAATTTAAAGATCGCTTTCATCTATAATAAAGCTGAAAATGGCCTCCAAAATTTTAGTGCGAAGAAAAGAAATCAAAAAAAAATTGAAAAAAAAATTATTTCAATTTTTTCAGGATTTTCAGTAATTTTTGGAGGGAGTTTCCGAATCCTACTGCTTAGGTTTTCGCCTGTAGTCTAAAGTTGAATCCGGGAAGCTTGTTGAAGAAATGAGTACGAGTTTGGGCACTTTTCCATCCAACTCCGTGTTTGAGTCCCAACCCTTCAAAAACGGGGAAAAACGCTAGAAACAATGGAAAAATGTTAGGTTATAGGTCAGGTTAGGTTTGGTTAGGGTAGGTTAGGTAAGTTAGACAGGTTAACTTTGGTTAGATTAGCTAACTTCTTCGAACGCGCAAAATCGGGATATGCCCAAACGCGTATTCATTTCTTAAATTCGCATCCGGGAAGCTTCCAAACCTAACCTGACCTATAGAACAGATAGGGTAGTTAGGATACACTGCAAATATGGATGTGTGCCTTGACATGTTAAACGGCACACAATGAAATGCAACGTTTCTGGCACACTTCAAGTACGCGGAGGCATGGTTAATGTGAGCGTCCCATCTGTGCCAACGAAATCGATACGTGCTTCGGCTCACATCGCAAGTTGTCACACAGAAACAGCGCACTTGATGTGCGAAACCGAACACATGATGTGCGCTTGGGAATTTGCAGTGTAGAAGGCAGAGATAGACGGACAGGCTCTGTCCGGCGAGGCTATTCTGGTGCCTGGATTCGAGGAACACCTGATCATTTACGGATGGGGCAGCTCTTGAAAGGACAAGCGCATGTTCAGGGAATCAAGCAAGGCTTCTTCGCATCTCCACTGCTCTCTATAAGGTAGGCAGAAAACGTATCGTACAAAATCTGGACCATTTGTTTCGAGTTTCTGCATACCCGAGTTTCTGCAAGTAAAAATCTGACAAAATTCGAACTTTCGGGGTTCGGAGATTTGGAGAGCCACGAACCGGGCTTCCCGTGAATAACCTCCTGAACACACCGCAGCAAAAATTGCGAATTGCCAATTATTTGAGCCGGCACATTTCACGCTTGTCCCACAAAATGTCGCAATCAATCAAAATAATTCACATGGTAGCCACATATCATGCCTTCGAAAAAAATTAATTATATTTTTTTCTGAGACTTGTCCAACCATTTTAGTCATGAGCAGGGCAGGTGAGCATTACTGATGACCTATCCACCGAAATGGTTTTGTTTTCCTTTGGCTGCGTGGGTCTTCTCGCACCATGGGAGTGTTGTTGGTCTGGAGCTCGTAGATACGCTGTTAATGGTCAATGTGCCGAACTCCTGTTTTGAAAACAGTTGCAATAAAAAAGAAATAAAAAAATATTCAACTAATTTTAATTGGAGGCGGCAGCAATAAACCTCCGCCCTTTCGACCTGAAAAAAATTCTAGGTTCCGTTTGAAGCGATTATTGCCAAGGTATCCTGATGTGCAGGGTGTCAAGAATATGGATTGATGGAGGTTCGAACACGGAAGATTCGAAACCTTTTTTTTTTTTTTTGAAAAGAAGATTCATTTTGAACTTCAATCGGGTGGACATGGAACAATATTCAGGTTTGATTATATTTTTTCTGTTGCTCGGCTTTTGGCTCTTTCGGTGTTATGCTCAAATAAGTTATCGCTATCAAACCAACTGTGAATTGGAACAAAAAAAAAGCTTTTTCGCGATCTCGCATTTCGAGTTTCAAAAATTAGGTTTGCAAAAATATTCAGAAATTCGCAAATTGAAAAATCAGGATATTTGCCTCTGATTGGATTGTTTGGAGCCCTAGGCAATACAGTACTGAAAGGGCGACTCTTCTGCCCTTGTTTGGATCGAGGAGAAATTTTCTCACGGAAATAAAGCCTGACAAATTGAGGACATCAATAAAAACCCCGGTTAGCCTTGCTTTATATGTTCTGCTCTGTGTTTATGCGTCTAAATTTTCAGTATTTTCCATGACACCTTGTATTACTCACAATAGCGCAACGCCTGTTTCTTTTTAATGACATCGCGGGCGCAATAAAAAGAAATGATTTTAATTATTGATTAAATTTTTTGGTATTTTATTTGACTTTCCTGCCATTAACATGAAATACAGGATCTTAAAACTTGCCGCTATGCTTCATGCTGTACAGGGTGGTCGACGTGGGGTAGTTGCATACATCTGTTTCCTCAACAGATTCCATAAAGGTGATATTTTGGATGCACGAGTATATGCCAAGTCAAAGAGCCGCGCACATATTTTTACCACAAAAATAACTATTGGAATAAATCTTAGTTTGCTTACGCTCTGGCACAGTTATAGACATCCCAGATATATACTCCTCATTCCACTTGAAGATATGAGCAAAGAATGCTCCCAAGTGTGCTCAGAGTGAATTCAGAATTCTTTCAACAATGAAAACTCGGTCGAAAACTTCATTCCCGGCATAGAAATTAAAGTTTTTCTGTGTATTTAAATTGAAGAGTGTGAAGCATTCTCAGCTCATATCTTCTGGTGGAATGAGTGTAAGATTCGATTGCTGCCGCTCAAAATAGCATGGTTATTCTAAAATTTCCAAAATTTTGTGAAAACAAGCAATTTGGAAGCACTGGTGTGAAATGCCGCATCCGTGGGAACCAGACAATCTCTGTCGAAATAACCGGCGTGCAACATTGAGAGCAGTAATCTTTCAGTCAGAAATGATCACATGAAAGAAATGGTCAGACGATGGAAATGTTCATTGTCACAGCAGAAATTTGAATTTTTGCAACTTTAATTTCTAATCATGCAGGGACTTCCATTTCAAACTCGGTGTTATACCAAAAGTAAATAAAACACCTTATTGCATAACTTTAATTGCACTATTCCTCAAATAAAAACACCGTTTAATGTTTCAAAGTGTTAAGCAATTTGAGCAGCAGAACTTTTGCATACGTACAATGTAAAATGTGCATTTTGTGCCTGTTTTTCGCATAACCTGCCACGCATATCTGGCCACAACTTTTATTTGAGTAAATTCTTTTTCGCGCAGTTCCTGGTCTCAACGCTCACGCATTTTGTAATATGAGCGCGTAAAAGGTCGGAGAGACGCCTTTACACTTTGAAGAAAATCCTCACGGGTTCCCTGATCATCCCTCTTCCAGATGAAATTCAAGCAAGTCAGTTCAATAGCAGCCGCTCCCACGCCAACAAATTTTTGGTTCCTACTATAAAATTAAACACACACTTTCATTCTTTTTTCCCTAAAACCCTTCGGGAATGGAATTCTCTCCCCAAGGACTCAAACTTGATTAGAAATTTGACCGCTCCTTGAGTTAAACTCGAGTTAAACGCTTCTTTTTCAAACTCTCCCCATTTGGCTTTAATTTGTCGTTGTTTTTTTTCTTTTGACTTTGTTTCTCTCCTGTTTGTCATTCATGGTCCATTACGTTGTGCTGTTCATATGTTTTGCAATCCTTGACTGTTTTTCTCGTGCATGTATGTTACGGTCTTCAGTAATTGACGGGCCATAGGAGATTTTGTCGGAATTTTAAAGCACGGGGCTAGGTAATTTGCCATCTGGCATGCGCTGCAAAAAGCATTCCTCCATGAAATGCGTTTTGCGGCGCATGCGAGATGGAGAATTACATTGCCCCGTGCTTTATAATTCTGACAAAAATCTCCTATGGCCCGTCATACTGAACACTCCGTATATTTCCATTTAAATCGCAAATTTCAAATACAAATACAAAATACAAAAGCTTTTTGTGGCCATGTTGCGTCACTAACTATAGAAACTATGGCAGCTCGCATTTTTTTTTTCAAAGAAGTTTGGCCCAGTTGTGCTCGCATCAAACATGCGGCCAGCGGAACTACTTTTTCCAATGACGTTAGTCGAATGACGCATGATGTTCTACGATGATGTTCTCGCATGATGTTCTCGTATGACCACTTTTTCGATGCAGCTTTTTTGGGTTGGATACACTTTATTTGGTTCAAATTTTTAGGCTACACTCTTTTGGATTCACCTAATTGGGCTTCCTTTTTGGGTTCCACTTTATGGGGTCAGATATTTTTGAGTTACATTTTTTCGGGTTACACTTTATCGGTTTACATATGGCAGCACTCTTTTGGTAAACACTTTATTGAGTTGCATTTTTGGGACACTTTATTGGGTTTGGTACATATGCTTGGGTTAAATTTTTTGGGTTACACTTTATTGGGTTTTTTTATTTTTTTACTTCACACTTTTTGGGTTACAGCACTTTACTGGGTACGCATATTTTTGGGTGACACGTTTTTGGGTTTCATTTCATTGGGTTACATATTTTTGGGTTGCACTTTTTGGGTTACACTTTATCTGGTTCGCATTGTTTGGTTGCACTTTTTCAGGTTACACCTCATTGTGTCACATATTTTTGGGATACACTTAATGGGGTTCCATATTTTTGTGGGTTAAATTGGATTATTTTGGGTTACGTTTTTGGTTAAACTTTTTTCGGTAAACATTTTTTGGTTGGGTGCACTTTCATGGGCATGCGCTTTCTTGGGTCACACTTTTTTGGGTTACACTTTACCAAAAATCTTCAACCGCCTTGATTATGTAAAAAAATCAATTTGTTTGAGGAGTCACGTGGTTGAAATATATTCACTGAAGAGGCAAATTGTTTCCGAGGTGGTCCACAGCAGCTGACGGTATGAATGCTTTTCTCCAATCTCCGCGCATCAAACATGCGGCCGACAACCGAATTGGAGAGACTAAAATAATTGTGTCATTTGTATGGAGTTCTATTTCCGAGACGCTTGATGCTAATAGGCAGGTTTTGTCAATAAATTTCCGAACTTCGGCGAAGAATCCCGCACACGGGTATGCAAGATCCTGTACGCACTGCTGCCCAGAGAGGACCCTCGAATTTAAACAAAGCTGATTGAAAACACACTTCAGAATCCGGAATTACGAGGAGAACCATAGCTACGTATAATGCCGACTCTGAACAATTCGATTGATTCTTTCGGGGCCTATACGGATGTTCCACACACAACACAGGAAATGAAAATGAAAAACGTCGAAAAGGTCACAACTCCAGGAAGGCATGGTAAGTGTGTATAGGATCGAAAGCAATTGCATAGATTTGCGCGCAGGCGGATAATTTAAAAAAGCCATTTTCCGTAAACAATTCGGTGAAAATACATATGAGAACAAATGCAGAAAACTCGTACCACTAAAAAGTATGCCAAAAGCATCACTGGCCAAAAATATTCAGAGATTGACCACCCGTATTTGGTGACAAATATATCTGGCCCTTCAAAAATTGCGGTTTGGTCATCGCACGGCAACTTATACGGAACTTACCAGCAGAAGTCCTCGAACATATGCGATATTTTAAATGGTTATACAGGGGCCATCTAATTTCAACAGGGCTTAGTGCAACTGCACGCCTCACACGAATGCAAGGGCGTAGCTTCCCGGGGGAAGGGGGAGACTCCCCCTATAGTTCGCCAAAATTCGACTGGCACTCAGTTGGGAAAATGAAGTCTGGCCGTATAGTTGAGCTGGGAAAAGTGTGAAACCGTTCCAAGTTCCAAATGTGGAAAATTGATTTCGTTTTGTTGTAAGCGTGATGCTTATTGTACAACTTTGCTCATTTGGCAAGAAGGAAGAAAGCATTCCAATAATTGTGTCACACATTCAACGCATACCAGGTCAATTTTCCCAAGAATTCATGACGATGTCATGATGTTTAGCGGCGCATGCTGCCATTGAATATCAATGGCGCCATGATGTTTGGATATGTTCGAAGACTTTTGATAAGGAGAGTGTTTTTCAATCATGCAAATATTTCTTTGTTTTACCTGTATCTGTATACTACGTTCCGCAATTTATTGCAACTCAATTCAGTTTTTCAATTCGATTACCTTCTCGAAAACTGAATGATTGTCGTGTCTTCGCAGTGCGACATATGACTCTGGTTTGAATATTGAGCGACGCATTGTACCTATTGGAATGAAGCGTTGGTTCACGAATTTTCCCAATCAGGTAAAAACGCAGACGCTTTGAGTATACAGAAGCAGCATCGCTCATTTCCAGAAAATTGGAACGATGTTTGTGATAAACTTGATGCTGGGACTGCAGCAAGAATATGGGGTTGAGTGTGGCCATAATTACCAAGCCATAACTTCCCTTCGCAGGCGGCGGAGAGATCCAGTTGACAGGTAACTTTTCCTCCGAGGTAAGCAATGTTAAAGTGCATCTACTTTACCTCAGAGTATGGCAGATGGCAGTTTAACATTGCTTACCTCGGAGTTAAATTACCTGTCAACTGGATCTCGCCGCCGAGGGAAGTGGACAGAGCGTCAGTGCAGGCTGACTGACAAGAAATCAAACAACGGAATCACGAAAAAATCAAACAAAAATACAGGAGTTTCAATTCTTATTCAAGCTGGAGTTTGTGCCATCGAGCTGTAACTTTTGGAAAGTTTTGTGCTACAAACTGTTGAAATTCCTTACTTTGTCACTCTTCATGGCATTGTTACTTACACCAAAATGAGTCAAGCACACCTGACTGCAATACCATACCTAAGTTTTTTACTAAAAACTCAAATAAAGGAAATTAAGTTTTTTGTTAATTTTCCAGACATTTTTGCAGTGCCCCAACAATTGGGATAAGGGTCTCGGGCGAGATATAAGAGCAAGCCAAAAAATGCTAATTTTTCAAACAGCATTATCCTGAAAGGGGATATAACTCTCCTTCAACAAATTACAGCGTGATTTTTATGTCCATTGCCATCCAAATTCATCCCCGCCTGTGACTGTTTTGTTTTCCATTCCAACAATGTGGTATTCATAAGCTTTATGGGTAAATGTGCACGATGGGGACAATATTAACAAAGAGAAAAAATACTGTAAATTGTGGAATATTCGAACAGTTATCGCATCTGGCATCTCAGCTCCCCTTAATGAGGCTTCGCATTCATTTTCCATTTTTCCATTTTTCCATCCCTTTGTGACCTGAAGATTAAAATATGGAGCCCATTAAGCAAGTCAAAGGAAAAAGAAACCTTCTGAAAAATAGTTCGGTCGTTAATAACGCAGTAACGATCGCATCGTCTGCTATTCGGAAGAGCGGAAAAAGAGATATTGATATCTTTGATGTAAGGCGCCGCCATTTCTTTTTCCAAGGGCTAAAGGCTCCCACTCCAAATCCCCTACCAGGCTGAGCCATCATTAATATCCTGGACGGATCACGGATGGAAACCTTGCGTTGGCTCGAACTGGCTGAGCCTTAAGGATCCGCGCTTGTTAAAGCTCAGAGCTGCAATGTATCGATTGAAGACAGTATAAACCTATGTTGTCTCCTGGATTATCTATATCACAGAAATAAAATTGTCAGATTGCAAAAAATCGCATATCAGAATCGGAAGAGCCGTTTTGGGAAAATCAGGTGATTACAAAAATGAGAAATATAAAATGTTAACTGTTCGCCAGAATTCACGTCATTAAGGGATCATGCATTTTCGGCGAATTTGATAAAAAATGTGCCGAATTTGGCCGATTGAAGACTGAGAAGATGTCCGACGAATCTTGTTTACTCAGGCATCTTCTGCTGTTTCATTACGCAAGGAAAATAACAGTTTTTCGAAACAGTAACAATAATTATTGTAGATACAGAATTTAACGGTAACAGAATTTAGATGTTTGACAAGAAATCATGTGGACAATTTTTTTTGCTTTGTTTTTTCTCGCTCAAAATGGTCCTGCGTACAAATTACCATTGCAGCAACAGGAACACGGTCCAATTAATCAAA